>SNQJ01S0125226.1:11540-26493 GCA_010110895.2 Picea sitchensis | reverse complement strand
GCCTTATTTAATAATATAGTGGACCTAGTCCACCTTACATTGAATGACCTCCACTATTATCACTATGGGCCCTCTGCCCCCCCCACTACCTCTCTAGCTACCTTACAGGTTGATTTAAAGAAAAGATGCATGAATTTTGAAAAAGAAGGCCTTAGTGTCATTGCACCCTTAGATCCATATGAAGGTCAACGATACAAAGAGCTCGTTAGAGAAGAAGACTATGCATATGAACTGGAAAACATATACAAATTAACAACCAGACAACAATATTACATTAATCCCATAACCGATGGAAACTTAAGCTGGCGAAGTGATATCGTATGCTCATCAGACTCAAAAGAAGCACTGGAGAATTGGAAGAATAAAATGTATGAAGTATCTACAAGAAGATGTGCTAGACTAACTAGAGAAGTTCAATGGATCAACACAACAATAAGTAACTTACCCACCTTTGATGGTCTAAATCCTTTAGAAACCTTCTTGTCGGATTTTGAAGAAAGTGTACCAATACAACAAAGATTGTTGGCAATGGCTGAGGCCTTGAAAGAAACCCCAACAAGATGGCGGGGGACACACAAAAACAACATTGAAGACTGGGTACAATGTCATACCTTGATGACAACGTGGTTCTTAGCACAAGTAGAAGGCTGCAAAGTTCGCTACACAGGTCAAAGCTATCCAAAGGACCATGTGCGAAGCTGTCAGGAAACCTAGAGCAATGTTCCTCAAGAACAATGGGTATACAAATTCATCAACACACTAGACATGACACCTATCAACTGGTACCTTCAAGCAAAGCTATGCCTCATCACTATAGATTGGACAGGTATGATTCATAATTTTGTAACCACCTTCTTATTTGAAAGTCAATATTCTTTAGTAGATCAAGCACTACAGATTGTTAGACAGAAAGTATTTGAAGAGGCCTCTAGCCTCCCTTTAGATAAAGATGAGGACGAATGGACCGTGCCTCTACAAAAAATGCAAGGCTGCTACAACATCAATGCTGATGAAGACAATGATTCGAGGAAGGTGAACATCACATAAACAGAAGGCCAGAGAGATGTAGAAGGACCAAGAGTTGAGTTACCATTTATTGGATAAATGATTAAGATTAAGAAAATCAATATTGGAACAGAACAGACACCAAAGCTTACAAATGTTGGAGATTATTGGGATGCTACTATCATTGACAAGATTACAGAGCTTCTGCATGAATATTAGGACTTGTTTCCGACCAAGTTCACTGATATGAAGGGAATTAAAGGACCTGTGGGAGAGATGAGGATCCCTTTGAAACTAGATGCAAAACCAGTCAAACATAGACCTTACAGGTTGAACCCTAAATATAAGGAGAAAGTGAAGATTGAGATCGACAGAATGTTGGAAGCAGGGATTATAGAACCTATCGAAGAGTCAGAATGGATTAGCCCTATGGTGGTGCAAGACAAGAAAACAGGAGAAATCCGGATTTGCATAGACCTCAGAAAGTTGAATGATGTCTGTTTACATGACCCCTTCCCTACACCATTCACTAACAAAGTGTTAGATAATGTAGGAGGCCAAGAGGTATATTCTTTTACAGATGGATTCTCAGGATACCATCAGATCCAGATTGCCAAGGAAGATCACCATATGACCACGTTTGCAACAGAATGGGGATCCTACCAATATATAGTGATGCCATTTGGATTGAAGAATGCCCTAACCATGTTTTCCAGGGTGGTGGTCGAAGCATTCAAGGAGTTTCTGCATAATTTTCTAGAAGCATATTTTGATGATTGGATTGTTTTTAGTTTATTGAAGAATCATATTGAATGTCTAAGGCTAATGTTGAATAAATGCAGGCAATGTCAAATTTCCCTAAACCTGAAGAAATGCATTTTATTTTCACCATTTGGAGCGTTGTTAGGTCATATTGTATGTAAGCAAGGATTGCTGGTAGATCCGTCCAAAATTGACATTATAGTTGATCTACCCCCTCCTATTTCAGTCAAACAGCTGTGCACTGCGCTGGTACACACAGGATACTATAGGAAATTCATTAAAGGATATGCTCAAATTACAACACCCATGGAGAAGCTGTTGAAAAAAGTTTGTCAGTTTAGTTGGACAGAAGAATTCCAGCAGAGCTTCGACACACTGAAACAGAAAATGGTTACTGCGCCTATTCTGGTTTTCCCAGACTGGACCAAGGAATTTCATGTGCATGTCGATGCGTCTTCCATCGCTTTAGGAGCTGTGTTAGCACAACCTGGAGGAGGAGATATTGACCACCCATTAGCCTTTGCTAGCAAGAAGCTATCAACTGCTGAGATTAATTACACCACCACTGAGCAAGAAGGGTTAGCCATGGTATACGCATTGCATAAATTTCACCACTACTTGTTGGGAGGACACTTTAAAATGTTTACTGATCACTCTGTGCTGAAATACCTAATCAACAAGCCAGTGCTGGGGGGAGGATATGCAGATGGCTTCTGCTATTTCAGGAATATGATTTTGAGATCATAGTACAACTAGTGAGAATGAACAAAGGTCCTGATCACTTGTCAAGGTTGGAACATGGTGAAGAGCCGACCAGTTTGGAGGATGCACTACCAGATGCACAACTACTAGCCATTAGAAAGATCGATGACCACTTTACAGAGATAGTTCAGTTCCTATCAACAGGAATGGCACCTAGTGAGTACACAATTCCTTAGAAGAAACAACTAGTAGCGCACACTGCAGACTTCTCACTTATAGTTAGACATCTATACAAGATGGGACCTGATGAGATATTCATAAGATGTGTTATGGAGGTAGAATGACCACTGATCCTCACAGAAGCTCATGAAGGAATCACAGGAGGACATTACACAGGGAAAGAAACTATGCAGAAGGTTCTTAGAGATGGCCTTTGGTGGCCTACCTTACACAGAGATGCTAAAGACTATTCCAGAGCCTACGACATATGCCAAAGAGTTGGGAAACCATATAGAAGAGATGAAATACCATTAGCCCCACAACTGACCCTACAAGCATTCAAGAAATGGGCCATTGACTTCGTTGGACCTATAAACCCACTAGGAAAGCGTACAGGAGCAAGGTACATAATTACAACAACATAATAATGGACTAGATGGGCCGAAGCAAGAGCAGTTAAGGACTGTAGTGCAACTACAACCGCACGCTTCATATTTGATGACATCATAACCAGGTTTGGATGCCTAAATATCCTTATGAGTGATCAAGGTACACATTTCATCAATAAGACAATTGAAGCCTTGACTGAAGAATTTGCAGTCCACCATCATAAGAGCACACCATACCATCCATAAGCAAATGGGACAATTGAAGCATTCAACAAAATCTTGGAGACAACACTGGTGAATATTTGCAGTGTGAACAAAGATGATTGGGATCTAAGAGTACCCACAATATTATGGGCCTATAGAACCACTTGCAAGAAGCTGACAATGCAACCACCTTTTAAGTTGTTATATGGTCATGAAGCTGTTGTTCCAATGGAATATTTGGTACCAAGACTGAGAATTGTTTCCTTTACAGATATGGATGACCCTGGCACTGCTCAAGAGAGGCTTGCACAGTTGGTTGAATTGGAGGAAGACATATTTGTTGCAGGATTCCATCAACAAGTATAGAAGGAAAGAGAGAAGGCCTACCATGACAGACATGTCAGGAAGAAGGTATTTAAACAAGGTGATCTAGTCCTGATATATGACAGTAAGTTCATCAAACATCCTGGGAAGTTTAGAACACATTGGCTAGGGCCATATCAGATCAGTTATGTTATAGAGGGAGGAGCTGCGCAATTGAAGACTCTGAATGGGGAGTGGAAGGAAGGATTAGTGAATGGGAGCTGGTTGAAATTGTACTATGACAACTAGCTGCCCCAAAGTTCTCAGTAAACACAAGAGGAAAATGGTCTAGGTACCAGGTGCAGTTGAAACTAGGTACCAGACATAGGAAAGACAGTCTGCACAAGGAGGAAAAGGTGACATAGAGCAGAAAGCAGAGGTTGTACTGCGCAGTCTAAAATTGAAGTAAAACAGGAAGCTGAGATCTGAAGTGCCTCAGGATGCATCATAGGTGAGTTTTGGGGACCTGTTAGCCCTTGGGTATGGAAGTACGTGAAGATCAAGGAAGAAAAAGGAGAATGTGAGCTTCGCGGAAGAGACACTGACTGTTACTGGGTCGAAGTGAGCAAAAGAGCAGAAAAGACAGAGATAAGTAAGTCGTTGGATGAGGAGATTGAGGATGACAGATCAACAAGAAAGGAGGATCATGGAAAACTCAGAAAGTGGAGAAAGACACCATTGGATGCCTTACAACACCGCACAAGAAGGAAGGAAAGACAGGCTGGCGAAGCCCTGAAAATATGGGTCAATTTGACCTAGGGTTTTAGACACCTAGGGTTTTGGTATATAGGGTTTTGGACACCTAGGTTTCGGCCTAAGGATGTCAGTGAGCTATTGTAATGTATAAATAAAGGTCACGAGGACCTAGTTTGGGTTGGTATAGTATTGTTGGGTATAGTTGTATTGATGTTAAGAGTGATTATTGGTGTGTGAGAGAGAAGCGCTGAGTGTGAGAGCCTTCTGGTATTGTAAGATCTTCAGCTGGGTGCGAAGATCGACCCTGCAGCTAGGTGAGAAGATCGACCCTGCAACTGGGTGCATAGGGAGGGGAGAGAAAGAGAGGAGAAGAAAGAGGATCTGCTGGCTAAGAGTGCAAACAATAATTGTATGCTTCATCTTAATATATTATAAAGAACAGTTCTGTGGATGTAGCCCTATAGAGAGGGAGAACCACATATATTTTTTGTTGTGTGTTATTGTATTCTGTCTCTGTCACTGATATATTGTGAGTGCATTACTATTTTAGATCTGATAAGTAGATGTGCAGAGTAGATCCTAGCTGATAAGTGACATATGAATATTGTGTTGTTCTTGTTTTAGTCCCACTTGATATTCCCCTTGGTTGTAGACATCTTTGTCCTGCAACCCCCTCATAACTACTTTGGGTGAGACTGCATCTGCTTCACAGGTGTTGCCGAAAGGGCCAATAGTTAGGGATTTTTGGTGCGCTATTGGAGATGAACCCTGGGTCTGCCCCTGTTCCAACAATCATCATCGATCGATAATATACAATTTCCTAAATCCTGATCTGCGACATAAACATGATAATTACTCGGATTCAGCAGATCACTTACTGTATATGCCAACCTTGTTTCTCTATATAGGCGGGTGAACTGTCCGCCGAAGATCGGGATTGTAGCGTATTTCATGTCGAGTTGAAGGGATCTTCCAAGTTTGGCGCCCCAAGACCTGGACAACAACATGCCGTACTTTGGAGGGATATCAACAACAACCACATCCATCAAAACACTTTTTACAGGAATCTGTGCAATATTAACCACTAAATCTTTAATCATACCCATACGTTTAACTTTTCTTGAATCAAAAGAATACAGATTTCCATATGGTCTAGTAATTTCAAGACCAAGTCTATCCATAATAGCTTTGGGCATCACATTGTGGGAGGCTCCAGAATCCAACATGTAGTTATGGAGCAGATGATCATGCACATTCAACATAATGTAGAAAGGAGCAACATAATCTCTGGTATTTTCAAAATGCGGACCAAATATTATAGTTGGTTTATCATCTTCTAAATTTATAACATCAGCATGACTTTTGACATCAGTAAAATTTATCATTTTGGCAATCTGTTTTCTATATGTAGGGTTTTTTGCCAATTCAATCAGAGGCACGGGGATCTTGATTTTATTAATCTCATTCTCTAAACTAAAACTTCCTGTTGCCTTTTTGGCTTCTCTGGTCGGGGCTTCTATCTCCCTTTTTTCTGATTTATTAGTTTGTGTTTCTTTCGTTTCAACTATTTTTGTTTTGGCAGTCCGTGTTTCAGCTGCTTTTGTTTTGCCTGTCTGTGTTTCGACTGCTTTTGTTTTGGCGGTATGTGTTTTAGCTGTTGGTTGAGCTGCCTCATTCACTTTATTTCTCGACAAGATTTTCTTCGGTTGGTCAGTTGCAATATTTCTATCTCTGGGCTTTAAATTATACTTTTGTTGAAGCTTGGCCATTATATTGTCAATGATTCCTTGATAAGAAGAATCTTCTATGATATTTATTCTATCATCATTATTAGATCAATATTCTGCGTTTAAAGACCTTTCATAATCTTGCCTTGTCAAATAAGGTTCTTGACAATCATCGCCAAGATTATTGTCAAGAACCTTATTGGTGGGGAATATATGGATCCTATAATGTCTTGTGTCATATAACGTATTTTAACTTGAATTCATTCTACACTAAGACATTATAAACTATACTTTTGTTTTATATAAATAAATTTACAATTTTTATAGGAAAATAAAACATTTATCACTTCAATCTAAAAGCAAAAGAAATTTCGTTTTTTCTATCTTGAACATTTTATACTTTTAAAATACAAAATAAACTACTATGTTAGATATTGTTGAATTCAAAAATACCTTATGCAATTGTGTTTTCATTATGCTTTTAGTTAGATTTCTATATGAAAAATATAGTTAATAATATTGATCTTCATTAAAATGTATTTCACTCAAATTTTAATGTATTTGAGTGTAATTAATATATTCTTATTTTTCAATCATATTTGGTATTTTTAAATATATATTTTTTATATACACATATATAAAAATAAGATAATCTACCTATTTACAAATTTTAATATCTACATATCAAATGAAATCACGCTAAACAAATTATTAATCATAACACATAAATTTACTTTTTAATTAAAAAGTAATTTTCTTTTAAAATAAAAAATATTTTTGAAAACCATCTCACTCCAACTAACATTCTTCACTTTTAGAAACCATCTCACTCCAACTAACATTACTATCATAACGAGAAATAAACAAAACACTTTATCTTAATATAAAAATAAAGTAGAAAAATGGGTGACAAGGGAGCATTCTCCACTTAGTTATATGTATTCATTTCAAAAAATGGGGATGTGACATGAAAAGTGTTGTGGATTTTATATGCTCTTGAACATAAACACACTTAATTAGATAAGGAAGGAGGAAAAACACAATTGAATCTTCGGTAGCACCAATTAGATAGTGAAATAGCTATAATAATTTAAAATTCAACAAAAACACTAGATAGTGAAATAGCTATAATAATTCAAAATAATAATTATAGATAGTGAAATAGCTATAATAGATGGTGAAATAGCTATAATAATTCAAAAACACTAGATAGTGAAATAGCTATAATAACACCAATTAACACCAATTAGATAGTGAAATAGCTATAATAATTTAAAAAGTAATTTTCTTTTAAACTAAAAAACATTTTTGAAAACCATCTCACTCCAACTAACATTCTTCACTTTTAGAAACCATCTCACTCCAACTAACATTACTATCATAACGAGAAATAAACAAAACACTTTATCTTAATATAAAAATGAAAGTAGAAAAATGGGTGACAAGGGAGCATTCTCCACTTAGTTATAGGTATTCATTTCAAAAAAATGGGGATGTGACATGAAAAGGGTTGTGGATTTTATATGCTCTTGAACATAAACACACTTAATTAGATAAGGAAGGAGGAAAAACACAATTGAAACTTCGGTAGCACCAATTAGATAGTGAAATAGCTATAATAATTCAAAATTCAACAAAAACACTATTGTAATAGATGGCTTGGTGTACTTGTTAGGATTAGATGGCTTGGTAAACTGGTTAGTATTAGAGAAACGTTTTTTTTTTGTCTAACATTTATTGAACACTTTTAACCATGTACTTCATAGTTAACATTAAATAAACAATGCACTAACCATTGTGCATTATTAGTTAATATGGATTTTGCTAAGTTAGTTGTACCTTTTTCACTGATTCTAACAATGTCAAAGATATCAATGTATGGATTCAGTTAACACGCCTTTCTCATTAGTGCAACATAGCATGAAAATCATCAGTGCATGGATTTAGTTAGTGCACCTCATGAGCTACCGACATAACAACATTAATTTTGGGTCATTCAAACACACCTCCTGAAAGATGCATAAGCACTAGGGAGTTTGCATTCTAGTAGATAACCACCGGAAAAATTGATTCTTTTGATACAATCTTAACATCATTTAAGTTAGCATTGTGTAGCTTACATGTGATTTGATATTATACTCCTCAAATAGTGGGGGCACAATTTTTAGCATGTGCCCACGATCCATTGACTTCAATGTAACCATGCTAAAGCATGTTTTTTTTCTCCATATGTGATTTCTAAAGTTAATACAATTCACATTGTAATTATGGTGCATTTGCATAAGTTTTGAATAAATACTTAGTAATTCCTTTCACATTAATGGTGAGAGACAAAGTATTCAAATTTAATAAACCCATTTATCGCTCAGAATCTTAAAGAATGCATGCCATTTGATTTTTATCGCTCAGAATCTTAAAGAATGCATGCCATTTGATTTTTCTCTTAATTTGTCACTCTATATTTTTTGTTCTAACTTATTCTAATGTATTTTAAGTTGATTTTAAGCAACCATAAGCACATCAACAAGATAAAAGGTTCAATATGTTGCCTCTAACTCAAAACATGGAATGACAAATCGTTATTGTTAAGAGAAACCCTATGACACATAATGAAACTCCATATATGCTAATATAGTACCACATTCATCAGTATAAGCACGATCACCAACACCACCACCACCAGCTCATGTTCAAATCTTATCCTATGCTCTGGATGTTCAAACATCTCCTAGTAATAAAAACACCATGCATTGTTTCCATTAGCATCAATAATCTATCTATGTTGAGGTTTATAAATTGTCATATTACGATTCAATTATCATCAATTCATAACCAAACCCTTGCTTAATGTGGAAAAGTAGCTACACTAGAATACTATCCCAAACATATGCATGAGTAGGAGTAATTGTGCTAGACTCAGATCTCATGTGTGACCAACACTAATTGCACCAATCCCCCATCTTCCACATGACCGATAGTGATTGCATCATGCTTCAAACTTGTGCATGGATAAGTAACTATAGAAATATAGTAGTTTGTGCATGTTAATATCTCCCATCTTCCTACTAAACATTTCCATTGCCATTTACACATGTGCTTCTAGCCAACATCTCCCTTAGCCACTTAGGCCTACCAAGTCTCTCTAAAATGCTCTAATGACTCAAGATGGAATTTTTTCCTTGTTAACTACTATCTTTTAATGCATTTACTGATGTCATGCCAACCACTCAATTATCACCTCACCACATTTGTTAATTTTAATCTCCCTTTTGTAACTATTGTTACTCCATTATTAATATACCTCATCCTTAACATTATTGGTAGCATGTCTCATTGTCCCATTACCTCTAAGACATCCTTTTGTTCCTGGGTGATGTGTCCCCACATATGAGTTGCTCATATTCCCCACATTTTCTTCTCATTATCATGATTCTATTGCAATTTAGAAACTCATCATCCCCCATTGACCCATATGCAACCCTGTTTTGACACATGTATACCATGTCATTCCATGAATGCAAAATATTAAGGGCTAGATTGTACCACCTCTTCCACTGCATGCAAAATATCAAACATTTCCCATCCAAATATCCTATTAGATACTCATTTTGACCCTTGTGCATGTGAGTATCCCATTCAATAAATCTATTATCCCTCTCACACTTCACCATTATAATGGAGCTACCTCTTTATATAAGAAGTTCCTTTCCTCCAACTTTACTTCCCTTATCTTTCTTTCATTGTTCATCCCTTAATCCTAACATAGTTTGTCTTTGTTCCCATGATATAAAACACACTTTGCTTCAACTTCCAACCTCTAATGAATAATTTATATCCTACAATAGATATAATTTCCAGCTTCGACACTTAGTGAGTGTCATCCTCAAATCCCAACTTCTTCCACTACCTCAACACCTACCACCCTTTGGCTTCCGACATGCTTTTGTAACTTACAACCCTAACATTTGTTTTTGTTCCTCGACCTAGAACCACTTTTGTAACGGAAAATTCCATGGCTCACGTTGTAGTTATTGCAACACCCAAAACTTGCTACTAAGAAAGTGATGCCAATTCTATTGGAGCCATCGTCCATGACTAGGAACAATACAAGATTTTGGAGCTCGACCCACATTTATTTTATGATATTTAGAAATGAACATCCTTGGACATGCAATTAAATGTCCTTGTAAAGGATCTTTACATGAAATATTTCAAAATCCTAGAGCACCTTGTCAAGCAAGTATTCAAATACTTTTGGAACAATACAYGGTATCTTGCAAATTCCTATCTCTATGTGTCCCCTATCATTATCAATTATTTCCTTAGCTTATATAATCACAATAGGCACTAATTACTCTAAGTCCAATGTAGAATCCTTCTTAGCACACTATGACAACATCTGAGAACATGACGACACAGATGTCAATGCCAACCTTTGGCCCTATAATGTTGATTGTATTTCTCCATTTAGAAAGACCAAACTTGCTTAGATTATCACTACTATGCTACAATGTTTATGCACCCATTTTAGAGTTTATTACCTCACTTGTACACACCAAATATGGTAGCATGTACCATGCATGAGATGGAGCTGATCAAGTAAGAACAATTTATTATCATTCAATTGGCCTCAATTGTGTATGATTCTAAGTTTTAAGTATTTTTGTTCTAAAAGGCCAATATTTTGGTCCCATTGGTCATTGATATGATGCATTTGGACCTGTGTTTTCACTTAGAATATATTATAGAGACCATTATTCACACCAACCCTACCCCAAAAATAATGGTTCTAAACTCTACTACCATCTATTATGCTTCCCAAATGTATTCCATTGATGCTTATGTGAATGTTTTTTTTTATTTCTCTATTTTTCTAGATCCAAGGACACCTACATTTTTTTATTCAAAGTTGTCATTTTGCTACAAGATCACATGGATTGGTTCCTATGTGAGCATTACTATGTTATTGTTTCTTTTGGAACTGTGATGCCATATTTGAATTTGTGCACATACCTTCTCATTAAAGAATCCATTTATGAGTTTGCCACATAATATTGGATGAGAAACATCAAGATGCAATCTACTAAACATGAAAACTGATTATCTCTTCAAAAATAACATGTGAGGCATTGTGTTCTCACAATATAATTTGCATGAAGAACCTTGGAGGATTCATCTAAATATACCAAAGACTTGTACAAAATGAGTTTAGAGTGCTATAAATATGGAGTGAAAAACATCTAGAATTTGGACCATGGAAACCCAACTTTGAATTTGAGTAGCACAAACCCTCACTTGGATCTAGTTGATATTGCCAACACAACTTTTGAATGGCTAGCGCTTGAACACCATCTCCTCTTTCCAAAGCGGTTAGAATTCCCCAACTTATTCAAGTTTATATTAGCCAAGAAAAATCACTCACAAGATGCTTATGGGGATACAATATAGGGAGCAAATGATACTTATTACACCCCTATAGAATCTCCTTAGAAAAAAATTCTCAATGAACAAAGACACCAACCAAACTCAACAATCATAAATTATCATTCAACTCCAACAATTGTATCCCTAACCCCAATCGTAAAAATAACATTCATAGACCCAACTACAAACCAAAAAACNGAATCTCCTTAGAAAAAAATTCTCAATGAACAAAGACACCAACCAAACTCAACAATCATAAATTATCATTCAACTCCAACAATTGTATCCCTAACCCCAATCGTAAAAATAACATTCATAGACCCAACTACAAACCAAAAAACCTACTTCTCATACAACTCCTAATGTTCCACCAACTAACATTGTAACCCCTCTTACCTACATAGTCCTAATAACTTATCTAAACTAGTATACCACTAACCATTTTTCATACATACAACATATCCCAAACAACCAACCCATCGACACACCCATTTATGAGAAGTTATAGCATATTCTATCATATATTGGTCTTAGTGGCATCCTAGATTATGTTCTAGACTCCAACCTTCACTAGGGTTATATTATTATGCCTACCTAGTCTACAGGTCTTCCCATGCTTTGCCACTATTTTTCCAATATGTTTAACATTTATTATTTTCCATGCTCACCCTCATGCACCCAAAAGAGTCAGTTGGCATCATTGTGCATATGTCGAACAATCATGCCATCTCACACTTGCTAGTTTTTTATCATGTCATATAGCCAGGCAGAGCCTAATTATATATACAATATCTATCCTTGATCCTTCAATCCAGCCTCCCTTAATTAGTGAATCAATCTCATCCACACATTTGTCTATGTATTTTCCCTTGTATAGTCTAGACACATTCAACATTTTTCTTTTCCATGGCATGGATGGAATTGACTCCCTAGACTCCATTTATTTTAAAGAGAGTTCAGAATCTCTTATTGTGATTAATGCAACCTTTTTTCCTTAATGATTTTCAATTTATTTCTAGTCCATATTCAAGTGCACTAGTCTACAATAACACTACCTCATAGCACAACACCAACTACATTCCAATAAGTATTATGAGATTTTTCTCCTATACTCTTTGATTGATTTTTCTAAGCAATAAATTTGTGAGCTCTAACTTCAACAACAAATAGTCATCATTGTTTCTTATGCATTTCAAGCATAATTTAGGGCCCACTCTATTAATGTATTTTAGAGTTATAGGTGTGGTTGGACTAGGTTACCAAATCCATAAGTCCCCCTTCATTGGATTGGGCACATCCAATGTGATGCAATGATGAGATCTTGGTTAAAAGTTGAGCTCACTAATTTCATTTAATCAACAACTATAGAATGAGATATAGCCCACGTAGGATTCAACTAGGATAAGGCCACTTATTTAAAAAAAATGTCCAACTATCTATTAATTGATTCAACTTGATCATAGATTCCATAATTAAGGAAGCTTATAGACTTGTTAAAACCTACAACTACCTTGAATTTTATATAGTGGAACTACAACAAATTTCTAACTAGATGAATAATTGTCTCATTTCTTTGGACCACCAACTTCAAATGTTAGTGGCAGATACCTCCATCCTACTAGGCTAACAATCTCCAAGAAAATTGGATATTAGACCAACTTTTATTTGTAGTGTTAACGAGCATGCCAGACATGAAATAACTATAACTTAGAACAAGGTGAGTGCCTCTAGTAGGCCATTGAACTTCCAAACCTTCATGCCTCACATAATCAATGTCCATATCTCCATCACCAAGCAGAAGAACACACCCAATATGAAATCAATGAAAACTTACACCCTAAAGAAACCATTGAATTGTTATCCTAGTTGTTTATAGTATTCTATCAACTAAAAGCTAGAATACTAGTTTTTTGAAAACTAGTTTAACAATGGCTTGTTTGGGAGTATAAAGAAATCCATATCCTAAAGGAGTTCTACATCATTAATCTCCTAGATCCTAGGTTCCTCCCACTAATTTAACCATCATTAAGATCCCCAACATAGAAATAGTGAGTACGACACTAAGCCACTTCTACCTAATGTTGCCATTTTAGAGATAGTTCCTATTGTTTTTCACCACAAAACACCTCACAATATGTGAGTTTTTCTTCCACCCTCTTGTAAAATTCATTCTTTTAATTCCTTGAATATACAATGTAATGTACCCATCCCCCTTTGTAGCCTTAGTGAGGGAGTGGGGTATTTTTTTTGTCTTTTCTCTCTTCTTTTCCACTAGATTGGATCCCTTCAGATTCATTACTACATTTTCCCCTTCGAATGAACTTACCTTAGTTCATCCAAAATAATTTATACACATCGAGCTATCATCCCTTATTCAAAAAAAAAATTGATCTTGATTCGAATATCACCCTAACCCATCCTTCAAAGGATCATCTTTCAAAAGGCCTTGAAAAACCATCAAGCCTCTTTGAAAGAATATCTTTCCAAAGGCATCAATAGAGAATCAAACCTCTTTGAAATATCAATTAACTTTTGAAATATTCACCCAATGGTAAAGCCATTGGGTCTCTTTGAAAAATCAAACCCCTTTTGAATTTTTTGCTGGATGGCAAAGGCATCAAACCCTTTTGAAAGAAAAACCATGATCCTAAAAGTTTTGGCCATCGAGCTCCTTCAAAAGATATCTTTCAAAAGGCCCCGATAGACCATTGGGCCACTTTGAAAGAACATCCTTTGAAAGGCCTCCATAGATCATTCAACATCTCTGAAAGATCAAACCACTTTCAAAATATTTCCTCAATGGCAAAGCCATCAATCCTCTTCAAAAGGCCTTGGGCCTCTTTTAAACAACAACTTTTGAAAGGCCCTAATATACCATTGAGCCTCTTCAAAAGATCAATTCCCATTTGAAAGATAGAAATAAGGCCATTGGGCCTCTTCGTAAGAATACCTCAACCAACCCACTTCTAAGATTCCCTCTGAAGTAAAAATACTTTGGCTTATTCAAAAGAATTTTAAATTGAAGCAAAACATCCAATTTGAAGGATTTTCCTTGGAATACATAGGGCCATCAACCAACTTTGAAGGATCCCATTTCAAAATAAAAACAACAAAGGTTGAACCCATTGCCATTCAAATTTGTCACTTTGAACTTGGTAATGGGATTTGCTACCCCCCCAATGGGTGAAAACTTCAAAGGTACCCTCACAGGGTGTCATGTTGTTGTTTTGCATGAGCGATATTTCTCATCTTCTCTAGACTTAGTAATTTATTCTCATTATCTCCATTATATGCATGACTATGCTAGCTCAGCTATGGTATATCTCACCCTCCCTCACTCCTCGGATAATAGATGCACTATGGATGGTACATTGTGGTTTCATTATGATCTTTATTGATATTCCATGTATTCATGGTTCATTTGAATGTGATTCTATAACTTCCTAGTTAGTCGTGAAAGTG
>SNQJ01S0125225.1:26503-37382 GCA_010110895.2 Picea sitchensis | reverse complement strand
AAGATCAAAACCCTAGCTTGTTAGTCCGTAGGGTAGAATACCCCACAACAGTGTTCCTTTAAGGGGAGGGTATTGTAACATCCCTATTTCTCCCAGCTTGTAATTAATCATAAAATAGGATTACCATGCTAAGGCATGTGGACAATGTAAATGTATTATTGTTTGAGTTGCCAATAACTAACTTTGGGGGTGAAGCCTTGAAAGTACTAACCATGATATCACTAGAGGAAAGAATGTGAAAACTATAAGAGAGGGATCATTATATCAAATAACCCCAAATTTCCCTTGACAGGGGTAATAAATATCCTTCGAATCCCAAGGAGAGAAACCAATTAATGAAGAAAGGACCAATGGTTGAATTATCAACCACTCCCATGAATGGAAGCATGGTCTGACTGGAGAATGTCAGCCCGAAGTACCACTGGGTATGATAGACCAAGCTGCCCTGAGTTCCCTTCTGATAGAAGGAGCAAGATGGGTTGAGAATGATCCTGGGGAAAATATATAAGAAAATTGGTAAGGAGAATGTGAGAGCTCTCCAACAGATGAGGAACAGAAGGCCGCGATATTGATACCGAGTGAGCATTTGATAAACCTTGCCCAGGGCCATAACAGAGAAGGAAATCTATGAAAGTTTGCAGAGAACAGAACTCAAGCGGAAGATGAAACAAAGAAAGAATCCTCGAGAATTGCGAGAGTTCCCTGGTGATATCATGGCTTGGCACGGGGGTGGCCAGAGTGTTAAGAATGAATGCCTCTGAGCCTATGATCGGGTGGAAGGACGAACACCCACAATTAGTTAGTTGGCTACCACCTGTAATAGATAAGTAATTGCATATCTTGTGTATTTAAGTGGTACTGTGATTTAAAGTTGGATATCCTATGAATGTTATAGGGATGGATATGTTTTCTTAATGATTTATACCATACCCTTTTTGTTTCTGCTTGATTGTGTAATTAGGCAAGTAGGAATTTGTATGAATTGGACGTGTTTTTATGCTCGTAAATGCTTGTGTCCTGTGGTGGCTTAAGCCATATCTACGAACTGCGAGTTCATTGACCGTGGGCATAGTTCCATGTATGCATGTCAACCCTCCTAGTCATTCTGAGTCCCTTGGAGGACGAAGTTTGTTATGCTCATGAGAGGTAGTGGATATTTTCACAGGCTCTCTGCGAGGCAAGTAGATACCAAGAACCACTTAAGTTCTAGTCTTGATGAAGGAGTGAAAGAGTTGTGCAGAAGACCCTTCTAAGTGTTAAGTTCAGGAGAAAAAGCACCATGCTCTTAAATACTTCATAACCGACGAAGCTCAGGAAGGATAGCGAGATTCAAGTATCAAAAGGGAATATCCTTTCATTTGGAAGACGAACGAATGAGATATTTAGGGAGGATCCAAGGTCTGTCGCGACTGCTATATTGGAAGAAGGAGCGCAGGCATTAACGCCTCGACTCCTTCAGTCTTCGCAAGATAGACGAATGTTGGTAATCATTATGAAGGGGATGGATCCTCCGAAACCCGAAGTTGCGATGCGATTTGGACCGTATATCCAAGGATCTACCAGGACCCACCTTGACCATCGGATCTATGAGTGCGGAGTTTTCACGACGGGAGAATCATGCGTTGGTGCGATTAATATTCTGAAAACCGAAGTTGCGATGTGATATGGACAGTTGGATTGAGGAAGGTCATGGACCGTCGATCTGATCTGAGCATATTAATGCAAGGAGTACGTGGGAATTCGACATTCCCTAAGGACCAAGCTCAGAAGAGACTAGCTCTTTTCAGAAGCGTAGATGAGGTCCAAGAGGCGAACTTGTTTCAAGTTTGTAATCTCAGGAGGGAAGCGAAAGTCGAGACCCATACATCAGGGCTCACATGAAGTAAATCGAAGGTTGAGACCTTTGAAACATCTGAAATCTTCCAAGTTGGGGAAGAAAGCGAAAGCTCAGGAGGAGGAGCAACAGTGACCGTTGGATAGAGCACTATGAAAGATCTGGACTGCTAGGATCCACGTCCAGACAATTAGAAGAGCGCACAGGAGGAGATCAGATTTGGGCCGTCATATTTGAGCATGAGGACCAACAGTCATTGGATCCCAAGGAAAGTGCACAAGTCCTAACCCTTTGGAAGTTGATGTTTGAGACTCCCGAAGTCTGGAGAGTCGGAGAGTTGAAATAAATCTCAACTGTCCGATCATCCGAAGTAGATCTTAGTCATCAGATCGTCCAAAGTAAATCTCAAGCGTCGGATTTTCCGAGGTGAATTTGGACCGTCTAATCCAAAAGATATGTGGCGTAGATCGATGGATTCTGGGTAAATTCGCAAAGTAATTCATAACCATCAGATCAAGAGGACAAGTGGCATAAATCTATAGATTTTGGGTAAAGACCCGAAGCAAGCCTCAACTGTCTGATTCAAGTGGACATAGGACAAGAATCCACTTACTTCGAGGGGAAGTGAAGTTTGAGATTTGAGATCTCAGAAGTCCAGAGACCTGAAGGAAATCTCGACCGTTGATCGAGAAAAGGGGCCGCATGACCGTTAATCTAGTTGAAAGGTCAAACCCCCGAAGCAGAGGCAGAGCCGCTGATTGAGAAGGAGAGGTGTCCGCAAATCGTCGACTCCGAAAGATTGACGTACAGAAGAAGGGAAAGATTGAGACTTCAGAATTCCAAAGTCTGGAATTCTGAAACAAATCACAGTCATTGATTTGCAAGAGGTCAGATCTGATTTGCAGCTTTGAAATGGATAGATTTGAGCCGTCAGTTCAGAGGCACCATCAAGATCATGAGATCGACAGTCCCATAGCATTGCGGGGATCGGAGATGCGCGAACTTTAAAAATTTGAGGGTGGGATGCAATCCAAACCATGGTTTTGAAGAAAGGACATGTGAAGGATCGAGGATAATTGTGGGCCGAAAGGTAGTTTGGTTTCAAACCTCCTTTTTCTGTGCTCGCAATTGTGTGTTTGTGTGAGGTTATCACCCAAGGTCACCTCAATGAGGGGCTTATCAGAAAAGGGGCTAGCGTCCAAACTCAGAGATTTACCAAGCGCGATGGGAAGGTCACAGGTACCATTAGACCTGCACCCAAAAGTCGAAAGGGTCTGCGTTTAATTACAGAGCGAGACCATCAGGGTATCAAAGAGTCGTTGGATTCAGAATCAAATATCCTTGACTAGGAGGTCGGACTGGTTCCCCGACTTCTCAAATTAGAAACCATGGATGGAGAATCTATCCTTTAAGAAAAGTGAAATTTTTTATGCCCCGTCGTGGGTGTGTTACACAAGCGGATCTAGAGACGCAGCCAGAAGGTTCTCATGAACTCCGTTAACAACTCGGTGATATCTTCCTCTTATGTGATTGTCTCATGTTTCTTATGCATATATTTATTTCCACAATTATGATTATTAAATGCATATTGTAATGGATTATGAGACTAACAACTCAGAAAACACTTTCCCAAGAAGGGTAGTGAACAATCTTCGATTTTGAAGTTGAGAGGAAAATCTAAGAAGTAAGCTCGATCTAGATGTAAGAATCCATGGGAAGGGTTTTTCTACAAGTTGATAAATGAGGCTGACAAGTGACTGGGGAAGTACTCATGCAGACCTCCTTGCTTGGCGTAGAGAAAAACAGACACCCAGTTCCCGTGGGAGAAGGAGAGTAAACTTCATCCCTGACTGTTGTGGAGCAAACTGAAAGAATATCTCTCAAAGAATCACGGTCTAGCTCGAGGGTGTCTAGTGGTAAATCCGTTAGGAGTGACTGTGCCTATGGTTAGGAGGAAACATGCACCCCTTTCAGTAGTTGCTTCACATTTTCCAATTTTGATAAGTATTTTCATACTCTATGTATTATATTGGATGTGATGATGAAATATTTGTGTTTATGATTCAGTCTCTCAATATTTGAACAGTTATTAGAAATTATCTTTGATTTATGTAAACTGTTATATCTATGTGATCTTGGACTTATCTTAGTTTAACTGTTAGATATTCATGGGATGTGAGTCCGCAGGGGAGTCAGGGTAGGATCTACTGAAATGTCTAACTCTTGCAAACCCTGTAAAGTTTACCTTAGCGGGAATGTTAAGTCCGAATCCTGTGGGAGAAGGGAATTTTTCCCTTAGACTATTCACCCATCTAACCAAGGGCTCATGGCCACATCCTTAACCCAATTGCTGCTAAAGGATTAGTGCTTAGCTCTAGAATTTACAAAGTATCCATGTGACCAGGGCCTAGGAACCCTGCTCTAGCCTGAAAGGAGCTAGCCATTTCGGCTTCGCGACTTCAGGACTTGTGACTCTACAATCCTTGAAAGTAGCCAAAGGCCAAAGTTGTGAATCGACGAGAACCGTCGATTTGTGGATCTAGTATGGATCACTCTCAGTTGTTAGATCAGACATAGGAAGGGAGGTGTTAAGTGCTTCAATGAAGTCTTACTTTGGGAGATTTGGAATGGTCTAGTGCCGAAACTCCCAAATGTCGGAGTTCCAGAGTTAATCTGAAGTGTTGAAACTAGAGGGTCACGTGTCGATAGATCAATGATTATCTAGGAGTCCGGGTATTCGACGATATAGGAACGCGTGAGTTTTCCCTGAAGCTCTGCCAGCCGGGGTGAATCCTGGTCGTAGATGCTAGGCACACACAACGACATATATGGTGTGGTTTGGAGTGAAAGCCGGGAGACACACTCATCGAACTCCCGAATGCCTAAATGTCGAGGTAACATGGATCGTCGATCCTCGGATCCTTCGGGATCCTTCTGAGCCGCCGATCTAAGAGACCCATACTTGACTACCCAACTAATATGGAAATCATCGTGAAGCGACACGTGGACCCTACTCATTCCCTGTCAAGTGTCGACCGATTGAACTAGGATCATTGGATGAGGGGGTTACGTGGCATGTGATCCCGTAGTCTGAAGATTTTGTACTCCGGAGGAACCTCGCCAAGAGTTTATAAAGTAGGAAATTTCCAAAGTCATGAGTGCTGAAGTGGATCTCGACCGTTGGTCGAAGAGGACACATGGTTCCATATCTGAGAGTCTAGCGACTTAGCTCTTCAGGGGATTTGCGTCGAGAGGAGTCGGTAAGTCCCAAAACCCAAAGCCGCAAAGTAACGAGGACCGTATATCTATGGATCCACGTGGATAAATCTCATTCGTGTGATGAGGATGACGTGGCCCACTGATGTCATCCCTAGTGATGTGGACTCGCAACCAAGGTGCCACGTGTCACCCAGATTTGGTCGATTCACCCATCCCTTGTGCCTATTGGAGCAAGACATGTGTCACTGCTTGACCCTTGTTGCGTGTAAACTATTGAATCATTCCCGCCTGGCCAATAGAGTTGGTGATGTGTCCATAACTTCAGAAGTCTGGACAATTTCGGGGGTTCGAAAGATTCGAATGTAGTATGATAAAGAATGGTTCAACAAGAATCGTCGAACGCTGAACAATGAAGGGCTAGGGGCACGTAGCGAGATTACGAGACTTTAGGGATTATGATACATGCATGTTCGACAATGAACACTGAAGCCCTCTTTTTAACCCTAGATCTCGGCAGAGGGTGTGGATCGTTGATCCCCTCCGGTGTTTGGTGATCTGAGAATTTGACAACACCGTTGGAACTCCTGAATTCTGGGAACTTTCGAAGTGTTTAAATCTTTTCTAACGCAGACTCATAGCTCCCAATTTTCAGTCCGAGGTCATGACGAAGATCCCGCTAGCTAGTTCAAGTGCACAGTGAGAGATGTGAGTTTTAGGGAAGCTGTTTAAGAGGGTTTTGCTTAAGTAAGGGACCAAAAATGAACCAGGGAAATAAATTTTTTGATGCCCCATCCCTAGAAAAGGCTATTTAGGGGTTGGTTGTGTTAGAAATTGGTATCAAAGCATGGAAACAACACTTGACCTTCTTGGTCTCATGCACAAATCACATAAAAAAATAAATAATTAGATAACTTATGGGGTAACACCCTACCTTACCCCTTCTACTGTTGATATATGAATTGGAAGTTTGCACTGTAGGTGGCTAATGTTTCCAAATAAAGAACTGACTTCACCTTGCAATGATATATGTTATTCATGAATTGGTAGATTAATAACTAATTTTTTTTTTTTTATCTGCACTAAAGAAGTCAGTGAACAACAAAATAACTACAATGTAAAGGATGGTGACACATTAGGACTTGGGGGAGATCTCCCACAATTGAGAGGAAGAATATAATGAAAGGAGAGTGGTGGAAACCTCTCCAAATTTGGTCGAAACTGTAAGAATCCTCATGGCAGAATTACAGAGTTATAAGGATGACAATGAAAGGCTGATCAAAGAGCAATAAAAACAAACATAAATTAAAACAATTTTACTGCAAATTCTATCAGATATACAAAGGCAACTCAACATGGTCCAACTTCTAGTCATGTGGACAAGCATCATACTAAGAAAACTCCACGTCCACCTAATATACAAAAGCATGGTCCTGAAAGTGGCCACACCAGGAGGAACACCTCAAAGAAGGCTCACTATGGAGACAAGAGACATTTAATGGAATATTCCTCTGGTGAGGAAACTGACAACTCCAAGGAATATTCTAGTGGTAAAACTAATTTCCATTCTGAGACAAGAGGGAAGAAGAGGAAACATTCCAAGAGTCGTGACCCTCAAGAATTCAAGAAATCCAAACCACCCACCTTCGATGGAGATATTAAGAAGGGGGAAGAAGCAAAATTTTGGATACTCAGCTTGAAGAAGTACTTCATAGTCCATGACTACTTTGAAAACTTAAAGGCTTGGATAGCCATTTTCAATATGAATTGGAAAGATTCCATTTGGTGGGAGGACATTAGGAATGTGAAAGGAGTCCATGAGAAGGACTTGTCATGGAAACAATTTGAGAAATACTTCAAGAAGAAGTACATGTTAGAAAAGTATTTTGATGGGAAGACCAAGGATTTCTATGAACTCAAGCTAGGACAACTAACCATAGATGAGTATATCAACAAATTTCTTGAGCTGATGAGGTATGTGCCCTACATAAAAGATGAAAATGTAAATATGCAACAATTCATTGGTGGCTTACCTTATTCCTATAGGGACAAAATTGAATTTCATGATCCAAAGACCTTAGAGGATACTATTCGAAAAGAAAGGTATTGCTATGAGCAATTCAAGAGTAAGACAGAACCCCATGAAGAATAGAAGAAGAAAGATAATTCAGGATTCAAGAAGAAGGGGTTTAAATCCTCGAAATTTAAGAGCTCTAGGATGAGCCTTCCTTCCATAAGTGTGTATCAAATTTTTTTTCCATCCCAGAGTGGAAATAAACCATTCAAAGAAGCTCCAAGTAAGAATAAGAACACGAAGAGAGAAACCTTGAAATGTTGGGGTTGTGGAGAGGAACATCTGGTAAGGGACTGTTTGCATAGGAAATATAACCATGGGAGGGTCTACAATATCCAAGAGGATAACAAAGTCAATGATGTGGCTAGGAGCCTACCACAAATTTATGCATCCTTGGATAATAAAAAAGATAACCACCAAGCTTCAGTGGTGGAGATGTAAGGTACAATTGCCAACCATCCTGTTTCCATTTTAATTGACCCTAGTTCTAATTTGAGTTATGTTGTCGCTCAAAATGTTGAGAAAAGTAAACTGCACCAAGTTAAACATGTTAAATCATGGCTGGTACAACTAGCCACTAGAACCAAAATAAAAGTAACAAAGGTCATACCAGAATGCCAATTTGTCATGAGTGGGTTGCCCACCCAAGAAAACCTAAACATACTCCCTCTAGGATCTTATGACCTGTTGATTGGCATGGACTGGTTGGCTGCCCACAAAACCAAGTTGGATTGTTATAATAAAACTTTGGAGTGTGAAAATGAAGAAGGAAGGAGGGTAAACCTACAAGGGATTCAAAAGACTATCTCAGTGAGGAAAATATCATCCCTCCAAGTGAAGAAGTATTGCAGGAAGGGATGTTCCTTGTATGCAATACATGTACTGAACTCTGTTGAGAGTGACAAACCCAGCCTAGGGAAACATCCCATATTAAAAGAATATAAATATGTATTCCCAGAAGAGGTACCGAGTCTACCTCCAAGAAGGGATATTGATTTTTCAATAGAACTTGTACCCGGAGCAGTGCCAATGTCTAGAACACCCTATATAATAAGTACACCAGAGATAGTTGAGCTCAAATTACAACTGAAGGATATGTGGGACAAATGATACATTCGTCCTAGTGTATCCCCATGGGGAGCACCGACCTTGTTTGTGAAAAATAAATATGGCACACTCAGAATGTGCATAGATTATAAACAACTCAATAAGATGACCATGAAGAACAAGTATCCCTTGTAGAGGATCGATGCCTTGTTTGACCAATTAAGGGGTGCTACAATCTTCTCCAATATTGACTTGAGGTCTGGATACCATCAGGTCTGAATCAAAGATGAAGACATCCACAAGACAACATTTGGGACAAGATACGACTACTATGAATTTGTGATGGTGCCATTTGGGCTTACCAATGCACCAACCACTTTTATGTGCTTAATGAATAATGTATTCAGAAAGCTCTTGGATAGATTTGTGTTGGTATTCATTGATGATATCCTAATCTATTCCAACAATAGGGAAGAGAATGAAGAGCATCTCAATCTTTTACTGCAAGTACTAAGATAACATCAACTCTATGCTAAGCTCAGTAAGTGTGACTTCTTCCAGAAACAAGTCGACTACTTAGGCCATGTTATTTTTTAGGAGGGAATGGCAGTTGACCCTGACAAGATTAAATCCATAATGGATTGGCATACTCCAAAGGATGTATCTTCTATCATATCCTTTATGGGATTGGAAAGATACTATAGGAGATTCATAAAAGGATTCTCCAAGATTGGTTTCCCAATCACCTCCCTTCAGAAAAAGGGGGTTAAATTCATTTGGACATTAGAGTGCGAGGAAATATTTCAAGAGATGAAATAACTTCTAACCAATGCACCTGTGCTGAAAAATTATAGATCCAAACAAAGACTTCCTTGTGTGTACAGATGCCTGCAAGGAGGGGCTTGGAGGAGTCCTTATGCAAGAAGGACATGTGATTTACTATGATTCCAGAAAATTGAATGAGCATGAAGTCAATTATGTGACCCATGATGTGGAATTGGATGCCATAATGCATGCTATTATCACTCTGTAATTTCTTAGGATGAGGAAGAAATTATTAATGTTTATGCCATTATTATAGTTCTTTACATTTCAATAGATAACAACAACATAAGAACAAGATCACTGAGAAATACACATTCACAAGAGACACAACATTTATCCTGGGAAACCCTCTAGAGGAAGAAAACCTAGCAAAACTTCCTTAATATAAATAGCCAATACAATGCCAAGAGATCTTATGCTAAAACAGAAAGTCCTCTCCCAATATATGCGCCTCTCTCTCTCTCCTTTGCTGGTAACAGATTAGAACTTGTCTCTCAAAATGAGCAAGTGAGTTGTATTCAAATGAGGTGCTAGCCTCCTTTATTTATACAAGTTCTGGCATGTGTGAAGTGTCTCTTCACTGGCAGGGCCGAATTCTCCATCTGGGTGGGTGAACCCACCTTTATTATATTTTTGGGTCTTCTTATTAACTGCTGGGCCCGACTTCTTATTCTGCCTATTATAATTTTCCGTTGACCAATCCACAAAAGGGGATTTGGTACTATTACAATATTCAACATGATCAATCCACAATGGGGATTGATCCTATAAATAAAATATCAATGATAATAAGAATACTCTTTGCAGTTACATTATTTCAACACTCCCCCTTAACAAGAAGGGTATTCTTCAGCAACATCATGTGAGAGAGAGAGAGGACAACATCATCAACAACATCAGGTAGGAGGACAACATCATCAATATCATCTTGGCTGGTGTATCTATAAATCATTGGAATTTTCTTCATCGGAAGCATCGTCATTCTCGAAAGAATGCCATCATCATCTGCATCAATATGTCATAGTATAAAAAT
This sequence comes from Picea sitchensis, assembly GCA_010110895.2. Lineage (NCBI taxonomy): Eukaryota > Viridiplantae > Streptophyta > Pinopsida > Pinales > Pinaceae > Picea > Picea sitchensis. The sequence continues at coordinate 27,353 of SNQJ01S0125225.1, read as the reverse complement.
GATACCTCATCACAACACTAGGCTGGCCCATCACAGTACTAGACTGGCTCTATGTCATAGCTATTAAGCTGGTAGCTCAGTGCAAGTCACATCTTGCTTTACGTCTAACAACTAGGTCAGAAGAAAGGTATACATCATCTTGCTTTATGTCTAACAACTGGGTCAGAAGCAAGGAACACATAATCTTGCTTTACGTCTAACAACTAGGTCAGAAGCAAGGAATCATCTTGCTTTACGTCTAACAACGAGGTCAGAAGCAAGGAACACATCATCATCTTGATTTACATATAACAGAGAGGTCAGAAGCAAGGAATCATCTTGCTTTATGTCTAACAGCAAGGTCAAAAGCAAGGAACACACACATCATCTTTCTTTACGTCTAACAACGAGGTCAAAAGCAAGGAATCATCTTGCTTTACGTCTAATAGCGAGGTCAAAAGCAAGGAACACACACGTCATCTTTCTTTACGTCTAACAACGAGGTCAAAAGAAAGGAATCATCCTGCTTTACATCTAATAGCGAGGTCAGAAGCAAGGAACACAGACATAATCTTGCTTTACGTCTAACAACGAGGTCGAAAGAAAGGAATCATCTTGATTTACATCTAACAGCGAGGTCAGAAGCAAGGAACTCACACATCATCTTGCTTTATGTCTAACAACGAGGTCAAAAGCAAGGAATCATATATACTCCCCCTTTTAGGGAGGGTCCTTTCGGACTATACCAAGATTATCTCGAAAGTGTTCAAAATTTACATGAGATAGAGGTTTGGTCAACACATCAACAACCTGTTCATCCGTGCTAACATACAGGAGCTTCAAGGCTCCTCTTTGCACCATGTCACATATG
>SNQJ01S0125225.1:0-21113 GCA_010110895.2 Picea sitchensis | reverse complement strand
CCAATGACACATAAGCCAAATATTTTTGTTTTGAGAATTTATATTATAATATAATGCTTACTTTCATCAACCTAGGGTGAAATTTAACTCTGCAAACCCTGCTTATTTTCTCCTTTCTTTTTCTTTTTGGAAATTATTTGCAAAATACAATATTATTTCCAATATGAAATTACTGAGAGAAAATACTCAATCACCATTGGATACTATGAAATATAGGACTCGAATAGTGGCTCCACTTGGGGATGGTGCTCTCCCTGTGAGGTGCCAAGAACATCGTAGACTAAGTAGCCTTGTTCATTAGGCTTATCCCAAAACCTGCAACTTGCTCTGTCATGAAACCTTTGTGACGAAAAATAAATTGATAATCCGCTCCAAACCTTAACTGAATCAAATTCACTCTGAAATCCGAACTATACTCTAAAACTCAAAACTGAAACCAAATTGAAAAATTGCTGAAAGGAATGCTTGCCAAGCTGAGATTATTCACACACTTCTAACCTAATCTGCTGAAATTATTTCTCAATCAGGTAATGGAAAAATGCAAATGAAGCCAATCCAACAGTTGATCCAATAACTCAACTCTTTCACTGTTTTTAACAAAAATCAGAACTAGAGCTTGTAAGGGCACTAGAAACTGATTGTCAGTTTGATTTTCACAACAGAGAGATTTAGAACCATAAAAAACAAAAGAGGCACTAGAAATCATTTGGAATTATAAAGTGAAAAATCCTCCATATAGATAGCTATGGGATCATGATAAACATGACCTATTTCTTGGTGTTCAAAGTGTTCAACAAATTCAAGGTCATAATTGGGTATTGCACATATTCTATCTATATCATCATACAACTTCTGATTTAACTGCAAATTTTCAGAAGAGCTTTGTAATGAGGCCCCTACTGAACAAGACCATGAAGTCGGTTGCCTGATCAAGTTTTTATCATATCTGTTTGTAGGCTCATAGTTATCTAATGGAAGAAGACTTTGACTACAAAGATCATCCAAAACATCAGCTATTGGGTCTTGGAGAAACTGAGAAGACTGCTTCAATTTATTATGCAGTGATTTCAATGAGGCTACATGATTTTCTATAGGCTTACCAATTCTTTCTTCTAAGATATTAAATTTTTTTTTCTTCAAAAACTGAAATGAACCAAAACTTAATGGTACAAAATTATGCTGCATCAATTCATCTGTGGTTTGAAAATCAATGTAACTCATGGGATGCAATTCCGAAGCTAGAACAACTTCCATATCACAAATGACATCCTCAACTGACTCACCAGAAAATTATCCATTCCTACTGTTGAAAACTTGTTGGTCTTCTTGCTTATAGATTCCTCTCAGAAATTGAAATGAGGAGAAACATAAGGGAAAAGACTTTTCACTTAATTTGAAATTTTCTGCATTTTCCTCATTGTTGTCATGATTAATATACACAGGCTGATTGTCATATTTGAATTACTCAAACTGAGCTTCTTCCTCCCAAAAATATGTTTCTGATTGATTTGAAGAGTCAACCTTGATGTAGTCATCATCATATTGATCATACTTGGGTAGATCATCCATATAACAAATTTCATCAATAATACACATTAGATCAGCTGATTTCTCCTCCACAAGCTGATTTTGAGTTTCATCTTTTTCCATGGCATGAAGTGAATACATAAAACAATCATTTTCTGATCTATTGTAACAAGAATTAACAAAAAATGATTTAGATCAATAACCTTTTCTTCTTCAAAAACAAGTGGGACATGGTGTTTTTGAACAACAATTTAATCTCTTATGATAATATTTTGCATCATTACTTGCTAGAATGTCTAGTTTCACTTCTGAAGATGTTAGATGCTCCTTCTCTATCTTTTCCTTCTCTTCTGCCTTTAATTTTGACTTTTTGATAAAAAAAATAGCTTTTACACCTACAACATTGTTCTGCATTTCTTCAACTGTTGTATTATTCCCTTCTCTCAATTGAAACACCATTTCTAGATCAAAGGCATCCGGTTAGTGTAAGGAGGTTTTATATCAATAGGCATTGAATGGTAAAATTGATTGAACCTGGCTAAAAAGTGATGCATTGTTTCTCTTGGCTATCTTTTCAAATGATCATATTATTCTAAAATAAAAAAAAAGGTTCCTCTTGATCACCCATTTATTAAGGAATACCTTCAAAAACTAATTGAAATCACAGATTCTTGTAGCTGACAAGTTTTTGAACCCTTCCTTAGCTTTACCTTGCAAATATAGAGCAAAATTTTTGATACAAACATCATCTTCTTCAACCTCAAAAAGGTCAAGAAAATGTTCAAAACCCTGATTTTTTTTTTCCAGTAGTGATGTTACCATATTCTCCATCAAACCTAGGAATATATTTGTGATAATTTGTAGGGAAATCATGGAGTATAGGAGGTAAGACAAGAGGCTTGTATCTATCTGGAATTTTTGCAGGTGTATGAGTATGTACAGAAGCTGTAAAATTGGTATTGATCTCTTGAGGCTCATCAGGTTTAATATGATTATCATAAGTCTTAGCAATATGTTCTTGACCAGGATAAGGAAAAGAGAAGAAATAATTAAAAATAAATCCTATTATGTCTTGGATAAAATTCCAACTTGAATACCTAATATTTCCAGATTGTCTTGTCATGTTTCAGGTTCTTTCTCTAGTGGAGTCTTTGATTTGGAGTTGATTGGAGTCGCCAGGTAGATGATTCATCCTTCTTGTGTCTGATCACTGTCCACCATCAGTAATCGTATTTGGAATTTGATATGCTTTTCTGAGGAACATGAAATGTTCAGATCCCCAATATGGTTGCCACTATGTTATCACTCTGTAATTTCTTAGGCCGAGGAAGAAATGGAAAGAGGTAACCACAAAACCACTTTGGAGCTTAGGATCTAGCCCTCCTAAACTCAAAGAGGGACCTCTCTGTAAGATTTAGCTTTGTTTGTTGGAAATTTTAGGCTATCTATGATAGTACAGGGTTTGGTTTTTAAATTATTTGGTTGGAACAATAAGGGAGGGCCATTGGGAGATGGAGTCACAATTCAGAATTGATCAAAACAAGGTTAACAAGCTAATATTGAAGGGAAGGGTAGGAAAATTCATTGGATCCTCAAATATTTAATGTATGGAAGAAATGGAAAAGGTCTAGAAATCCAATTAAAAATAGAGCAATTAAGAATTATGTTTTCAATCTTTAGTGGAAAACATAAAAACTATTCCAAGAGACAGAGTGTACACTAATTTTTTTTTTGTTTCTTTATATTCTTGGAATAATTCAGTAAATAAACAATGGTGATAATAGGAAAAACAAATTTACAGAGAAAGATACACTTCACCAATGAAATTTGTCACAAGAATCCTGTAATGCTGCACTGTATTAATGAAAATTTGATCAAAGGAGGCTCTGTGATCTGATCTACAATATTGATCCTATCCTACGAACAGGTCCCAACCCATAATACTTCGAAAGGGGAAGTATTTATAAACTTATTACAAATACCCTGTCATAAATGAGTAGGATTTATTTTATCTAACTATATCTTTAATTACAAAAATATAGGAATCTTTAAGATTTGTTCGGATTTATTGTGCTTGATTTTATTGAATAAAATAAACTTTAGATGCAATCACTATGAAACAAACTGCCAAGTGACTCAAAGGATGGAGCTTGTAGATGAATTCTGCTTGGATCCTGGAACTACCTACTGATTTGATGGAGGTTTTTGAAGATCGGTCTTTGACTTCTTCTTAGTTTTCAGTCTTTATTGGTGACTGTGGCTGCTTTTTGAAAAATCATGCATTGGAATATGGAATTGATGATTTACTGTTGATCTTCAACTGCCATGTGTCTTCATGCCATGTGTTTTTAATCCGCAAAATCTTCTTACTATTTTCTCGTACTGGTTTCTTTATGATCTGTACCTTTGAATATATTTACTGGGAATTATCTTGTAGTTGAAGGTGGATGATGGAGCTGGTAATTTGACATCTTAACTTAGAGAATGATCATTATGGGACAGTCGACGATCAACGATCATGTGGGAAACTGTGATTGGTTACAAATAGGATGATGCGGTGACAGGTGTAGGAAGTAGCGGTGAGAAGGTGACATGTAGTGAGAAGGGGGAAGTCGATGTGAGGGGAGAGAGGTATCAGGAGTGTGGAAGACATGTGGCATATGGTGAGAGGAGGAGTAGATAAAGGAGGTGAGGAGAATGAACAGGTGGGAGTGGTAAGTGGTAGGGTGAGTGGAGGACATGTGTTGAGTAGGGAGAGGAGAGGTATAAGCGAGAGGTGACGGTAGGGAGAGTAGTTAGAGAGGTGATGTCACAGGTGATAGAGTGAGAAGTAGAGTGAGTGGAGGACAGGTGTAATCAGGGAGTGTAGGAGAGCAAGAGGGTGAATGGCGGTATCAGGTGGAATGGAGGTATCGAGTTTAGGAATATTTCAGAGGGGGGGTAGGCAGTAAGAGAAAATAGGAGGTGGGGGTCCGAAATGATGAGGAGGCTCCATGTTAGGTGGGGCCCATAGTGGGGAAAACCAATTTTTGGACCCCCCCTCGCTGTTAAAGGTAGAAAGCCCATAGGAAACTATCTTTTGACCCCTCACGTTAAAGGTAGAAAGGTCGGGGATGAGGACCGTCGATCTAGAAGAAGATGGATGCCACTGATGAGATTAACACTACTTGACAAACTGTCATGTCACCTTCCGACTTTGGGTAAACACATGCACCAATGACACATAATCCAAATATTTTTGTTTTGAGACTGTATATTATAATCTAATGCTTAATTTCATCAACCTAGGGTGCAATTTAAGTGTGTAGACCCTGCCTATTTTCTCCTTTCTTTTTATTTTTGGAAATCATTTGCAGAGTACAATATTATTTACAATATGACATTACTGAGAGAAAATACTCAGTCACCATTTGATACTATGAAATATAGGACTCTAACACATGCTTTAAAGATGTGGAGGCATTACCTCTTAGGTAGGAGATTTGTACTTATGACATACCATAGTGGATTGAGGTATTTTTTTGACCAACCAAAACTCAACGTGAGACAAGCTAGGTGGATGGATCTCCTTAGTGAGTTTGATTTTGAAATCAAACATATAAAGGGAAAGGAGAATAGGGTGGCCGATGCCCTTAGTGATAGTATGAAAGTAGTTCACTTGGCAGTTGTAAGTGCCAGTGAATCAGACATCAAAGAGAGGGTCAAAACTGCATAAGAGACAGATGCATTTTTAAAGACCGTGACATCATACTTAAAGCAAGAACCCACAGGGCTGAAGTAGGAAGGTTATCAGATTCTTAATGATGACCTGCTGACTTACAAGGGCAGATTATACATTCCAAATTGTGACTACTTGAAGAGGTTCATAATGGATGAACTACACAAAATACCATATACTAGTCATCCTGGTTATTAGAAAATGATCACAACCACTAGGAAACTATTTTATTGGCATGGAATGAAAAATTACATATTTGATTACTTAGTTAAGTGTCTAGAATGTCAACAAGTCGAGGTAGAGCATTGACACCTAGCAGGGCTATTGCATCCCCTACCAATTCCCGAATGGAAATGGGAAACCATCTCCATGGATTTCATCATAGGATTACCAAGATCAACTAAACAGAATGATGCCATCATGGTAGTTGTGGAAAAAATGAGCAAAGATACTCACTTCATACCTATCAAGTCAACTTGGAAGGAAATATATATTGCCAACATCTTCATGAAATAGATATTCAGACTGCATGGCATTCCTAAGGAGATTATATCTGACAAAGATACAAAGTTTACAACCTATAATCCTCAAACTTATGGGTAGACAAAGAGGGTAAACCAAGTATTAGAATAAATTCTGAGGATGCATGTAATGAATCAACCGAAGAAATGGGAGGACTACCTACCACTGGTAGAATTTTCTTACAACAATGGATATCAAGAGTCATTAAAAATGGTTCCTTTTGAAGCCCTCTATGGAAGGCAATGCAACATTCCAATTAGCTGGAACAACGTAGTAGACAAAGTTACAATTGGGATGGATATGCTAAAAGAAATGGAACAACAAGTGATTCAGATCAGGCAAAATCTGAAGATAGCGTAGGATAGAAAAAAGAGCTATGAAAACTCGAAAAGGACTCCTAGATAGTTCAAAGCAGGGGATCATGTGTACCTTTGATTGAGACCCAGGAGAAGCTCCTTGAGGATTGGTGCTTGTGCCAAACTAGAACCTCAGTATTGTGGACCCTTTGAAGTTTTGGATAGAGTGGGACCAATAGCCTATTGGATAACACTTCCTCCCACAGTGAAGGAACATAATGTTTTCCATGTTTCTTTATTAAATATGTATGTACATGATTCTAATCATATTATTGACTGGTCTATGATTTAGGTGGGACCTGAGGGGGAATTCCTGCTAGAACCCCAATGCATAATTGACAAGAAGGAAACCCCACTCAGGAATAAAACCATTGCACATGTCAAGGTGCAGTGGAAATACTTTGGCCCAGATGAGGCTACATGGAAAATGGAGGATTCCATGAGACATGCATATCCATTTTTGTTTACTTCTGTACATACATAACACACCGACAAATAGAACATTGAGGGAGATGTTCCTTTAAGGGGGAGGGGATTGTAATACCCCTGTTTCCCCCAATTTTTAAATATAACTATAACTCGCCAAGAGACTATGGTAGACTAAATATGTGTGAATGTTTGATTTGATGAACCTTTGTATAAAATGGTCAATGTATGAATTTTCTGTTATTAATATAATTTGAATTTAAATATGTGTTGCACTACATCTGAAAGGGGGGAAGTTTGCCAAGATAGAAAATGGATTCTATGAGAGATATGGTGAAGGGAAACCAAGTATGGTTGAGATGACCCTCACCTGACTAGTACCTACTGGGTGTAATTTCTCAACAATTCTCTGACCCATAAATGAATTACCAGTAAGGCTGGTAGATGGAAGGCCATCCTCAAGAGTTAATGAGGAGATGGGGCAGGGTACCCATCTGTAAGGCTACCGAGCCTAAACATGAATTGGGATTCAGACCCACACAACCTTGCCGAGGAAGGAAATAAATGAGGTAATTTGGGGATAGATACAATCCTGCGATATAGAAGAGTAGAGAAAACACTCTCCCAAGAAGGGCAGTGAACGCACTTCGATTCTCAAGTTGAGAGGAAAATTTGAGCAGTAAGCTCAATCTGGATTTAAGAATCCATGGGAATGGTTTTAATATAAGATGATAAATGAGGTTGACGAGTGACTAAGGAAGTACTCATGCAGACCTCCTTGCTTGGAGTAGAGAAAACCAAACACCCAATTCTTGTGGGAGAAGGAGAGTAAACTCCGTCCCTGACTGTTGTGGAGCAAAGAGAAAGAAGGAATGAATTTTCAGTCGTTGATCATTATGGGCCCCACTAGAAGGTTGGAAGGGAGAGACTAATGGGGAGTGTCTATGTGAAGACACGTGTCAGTAGATGATCAGATGGAGAGATTGAGCGTGAGTCTAGTTGGCTCAACATTGACTGCTTTCGTAGTACGACTTTGATAGTCTCAAAGAAATACTCCAATGGACTATACTTGCGATTCTGATGGAGGAAAGATATCGACCATAGATCAAACAATGGAGAGAGGGAACGGAAGTTGTTCATTCAACGTGAATCCTATCTAAGTTGTTAGAATGAATAATTAAATTTATAGCTGACATGGCTTGCCAATGGGAAACTGGTGTGAGTTTAGAGTGACATGTGTCACTTACCCATAAGTGGATGAGTCGAGTGGTGTCCACCTGGTGGGAGAAACTTAAGTTAGGAATAAATCTCGATTGCCTATCAGGATATTTCAACTTACACTCACGACCACCCATTAAGGAGAAGGTATATTCCTAGATACCCTGGTCTTGGAGTAAGGAAAATGCTTGAGTCATTCTAGCTCCGAATGGATGGAATCAAAGGGGGATATTATTCGATACCACATTTGTCGAAGGTAAAGTCATATGAGTACTAGTAAGGATTTTGAGTGATATCTCATTTGGTTCTATGTAGTGTGGACCTACTTGTTGGAATAACTTCACAAGCATCACATAGGTGCGACATAGTCGACATGACATACAGTGAATGTGCCTACGTGAAACGTGAATTCCATGTGTCGACGATATATAGGTCGAAGAACAAGGAACTATAGAAAGACCATAATGTTCGATATATGACTCACCTTCTTGTGAAGTAACCATCGTTGGAAAGCCCTTGATGAGTAGAAAATGATGAAGCTCTAAGAGAGGGGATTGATATTATTAAGAAACACAATAAATACAATACCCCATCCCTTAACCAAATACATAGGGGGTTGGGTATGTTACAGAGTGGTATCATAGTAGAGTTCAAACTCTAGGCTTGAATGGGTCACTAAGACCACATAAGGTTTCTCAAAAGGGATTTGTGTTGTCTAAAATGCTTGAGTCAGGATATTGACATGAAATGGTAACGATGATTGTTGTTTCAACACATAAGATGAATTGAAAAATATCACGGAAATGAATGGTATAAAACAATATGGATGACCTCATGCACCTCAGAGATGAAGAATCTGATGGCGGGAGGGATAGGGAAACCCCTCCATATTTGATGTCCACGATGAGGAGTTTGAAGGTGGATAATGAGAGGCTTATGAGATCCCATATTGAACAGGTAGAGTTGAACACATTTCTACTGCAGAGTCTGTCCGAAATTTGAAAACATCTGCAGCAAGGTCCTAGCAATGCATAACTACAAGGATCGGAGAGGTTGAAAACTTCTTTGGATTCCCAAAAGCATGAAATGGATCACAACGACGAGGGAAATATTTCTTCCAAAAGAAATCATCAAGGCACTAAGAAAGTTGGATCAAGTGGAGGAAATTCCATAGATTCCTTTGGTCAGAAGACTAATATAGAAAGATAATCCAGTAGTGGCACGAAATCCAACATTTCTAAGAAGATAAAGAGGAAGAAATATCAAAGTTTTATGACTGAATAATTCAAGAAGGATAAGCCGCCTATCTTCGATGGTGAAATGAAGAAAGTATAGGAAGTCAAAGCTTGGCTATTCAACTTGAAAAAGTACTTCCGAGTACATAACTACTTAGACAATACCAAGGAAAGGATTGTAGTGTTTAACCTGAATGGCGGGGCTTCCATTTGGTGGGAAGACCTCAAAGAAATCAAAAGGATAAGGGAAAGAAAGTTAACTTGGAGATTGTTTGAGAAAGACTTTTGCAAGGCTTACCTATATTAAAAGTATTGTGATGATAAGATAAAGGAATTCTACGAGATTAAAATGGGGAAGCTTTCCTTGGAGGTGTATCCAAAACAATTTATGGAACTATTGAGATATGTTCCCTACCTTAAGGACAAGAAGGAAAGAATCCAATGTTTCCTTAGTGGGTTTCCATAGTCATACCAAGATCAGATTGAGTTCGACAAACCCAAGACACTAGAAGACATTATTCGAAAGGCTAAATGTTGTTACAATGAGTCTAAGCACAAGCATTAGTCTCCTAAGGATTGGAAAAGAAGGGACAAGGGTGGATTCCATAAGAAAATATTTAATCCTTTTCCCCACAAGAATTACAGGAAGGATGCACAGTCGGGTAAGCCAAGCAGGAGCGTGCATCAAAAATATTTTCCGTCCGAAAGTAGGAATAAGCTAGTAGAACATGAAAAGGAAAGAGAAAAGGAGCCCAAGAAAGGACATTTGTAATGTTGGGGATGTGGAGAGGCACATCTATTGAGGGATTGTCCCCACAGATAGCATGACAGTAAAAGAGTGTATAATTTATAGGGGTCAACTATAGTCAATGACATAGCCATGAGCATACCGAGAATCTACGCAGCGGTGGAAAATCAACAAGAAGATCACCAAGGTTTTTTGGTGGAACTAGAAGGTATCATTACCGAACAACCAATCTCTTTTTTAATTTACCTAGGATCTAATATTAGTTATTTTTCACTTTGATTGGTTGAGGCATGTTCATTACAGAGAAAGAAACACACCAAAGTGTGGTTAGTCTAGTTAGCCACTGGAACAAAGAGGAAAGTGGTGGAGGTCGTTGAATCTTGTTCAATTCATATTGAGGGATTTCAGACCTAAGCGAATCTGAATATTCTACCCCTTGGCTCTTACGATGTATTATTGGGAATGGATTGGTTAGCCGCCCATAAGGAAAAAATGAACCGCTATGAGAAAACTGTTGAATGCAAACAAGAGGAAGAAAGTATGATAATTTTTCAAGGTATTTGAAAGCCAGTCTCTGTTAGAAAAATATCAACGTTACAAATAAAGAAGTATAGCATAAGAGAGTATCCTTTGTATGTTGTACAAGTTCTAAATTCAACAGAAAGTGGTGAGTTGAATATTCAAGACCACCCAATGTTGTGGGAATTTAGGGATGTGCTTCCGAAGGAGGTGCCTGGATTAACTCTAAGAAGAGACCTTGAATTTTCAATTGATCTCGTGTCGAGAGAAATGTCATCATCGAGAGTGTCTTACAGGATGAGTGCGCCTGAGTTGGTGGAACTAAAGATCCAGTTGAAAGAAATGATGGATAAAGGTTACAACACACTGAGTGTATCCCTGTGGGGAGCACCAATGCTGTTTGTAAAGAAGAAGGATGGCACCTTAAGGTTATGCATTGATTATTGACAACTAAACAATATGACCATCAAGGAAAAGTACCCTTTTCCTAGAGTAGATGATCTATTTGATCATCTCATAGGGGATACAATTTTCTCAAAAATAGATTTGAGATCAAGATATCATCAAGTTAGGATTAAGGATGAAGACATCCACAAGACATCCTTTAGGAAAAGGTAAGGAAACTACGAGTTAATTTTGGCGCCGTTTGGACATAAAAATGCACTAGATACATTCATGTGTTTAATGAATAGTGTTCTCAACAAGTACCTAGACAAGTTCATATTAGTGTTTGTGGATGACATTTTGGTATAAACCAAGAATCGAGAGGAGCATGGAGAACATCTCAGGATGGTGTTACATGTTTTAAGAGAGCACCAACTATATGCCAAATTCAACAAGTGTTATTTCTTTAAAAAGGAAATCCAGTATCTAGGTCATGTAATCTCAGTCGAAGGAGCCACAATATACCCTGCAAAGATCAAAGCAATCATGGATTGGCCAGCACCTAGAAATGTGATGGAGGTGAGATCCTTCATGGGATTGGATGAATATTACAAAAGATTTATAAACGAATTTTCCAAAATCGAAAACCCTATTACATCAGTACAAAGGAAGGGAAAGATATTTGTGTGGTCACCAGAATGCGAAGAGAGTTTCCGGTAATTGAAGCAGTTGTTGACCAATGCCCATGTTTTAAGGATCGCAGACCAAGACATTTTTTTATTGGTTTGTACATATTCTTGCAAGGAGGGACTCAGTAGAATCCTTATGAAATAAGGACAAGTGGTTTGTTATGAATCATGGAATTTGAATGAACATGAGCAGAGGTATGCTACCCATGACCTAGAACTTTCCACTATAGTACATGCGTTGAATATGTGGAGGCATTACTTTCTCTTGAGGAAATTTATCCTCATGAATGAAATTTATCCTCATGACTGAAATTGATCCCCATGACTGAAATTTTTCCTCATGACTGAAATTTATCCCTGATCTACTCCTCACTACTCTCTGTTCAATCAGTTAACTATAGACTAGTTGACTAGTTAACTCATCTAGGTGGCAGTTCACTCCTGTAACTACCCTAGAGACTAGAATAGGTGGTAGTTCACTCTCATAACTGTTGGTGTGTGTCTAGATCACTCTATACCACCACTATGGTGCATTGGTTCTCCTCTAGTGCGCACTCATTGAGTTATACAAATTATATCATGTGTAAATTATTCATTATTCATAACGGTTAATGAGAATTCTTCCATTCTTTCTCTCTTTCTTCTTCTTTCTCATTTTTTATCTACAATTGTGTGTAGTATTTTCTAGCTAGATATATTCTATGAAGTTTCAACACATTTACATGGTATCAGAGTCGATGGACTGCTAAGAAAAATCTACACCAATTTTTTTTGCAGGTACAAAAGATGGAAGACAGTGGAAAGATGGATTTCCAAAAAGAATTCATTCTTACACCTTACAACTATTTTGCATGGAAGGAGAAAATAGCCATACATCTTTGAACCAGAGGGTTGTATAGGTTAAACTTGAATACAGATACAGAACCAACATCATCCATAGAAAAATACAAGTACTTAAATTGCATGGATGAGGAACTCAAAACAATTTGTAGTCTTATTTCTCCCAATCTCCTTTTTCACATATCTTCCTGTAAGACTCCCAATGAATCCTGGACCACCTTGGAAGGGATCTTTGGAAAAAAATGATGAGATGAGGGTACACATGATGGAGATGGAGCTACTCACGTTGGATTAAAAAATATTCGACAATATCCAAGATTTCTTTACAAAATTCAAGGATTTACTGTCACAACTCAAAGCTTGCGGGGTTGATAAATCAAAGGAGTAGAAAAAAATGGTTCTCACCATTCTCTCCAAGATTTGTCCTGAATTTTCTATATTCGTATCCACATTCCTTTCTATTAGATTCACCTTTGGAGCCACCTGGAAGATACTTGCTCTTGAGGACTTTATCGAATCCATGAAACAAGAGCAAACCAAGCTCATCAACATGGGCACAATCAAAGGCCCAAGGGTGCATGCACTCACTGTGCGATATGGAAGCCAAAAATATCATAAATATAAAGATAAATATAAACATAAATCTCATGCACATCCAAAGAAGGAAGGGTACACAAAACCCTTCACCGATGCCTCCGGATCCAAAGGGGAAAAGGGAAGAAAAGAGGAGAAATGCACGTACTGTCACAAAGGATTCCATCCAGAATCCGCATGCATGCAAAAGAAAATAGATATAATGTCTCAAATACTTCAACAAAAAAAACTTGGAGATCACATCCCCGAGGGTTCCAAGAAGAAGAAGCCAAAAGATCTGAATCCCAAGAAAGGAAATTCTAGCCATGCCTTGATTGCCATCAACTCCTCTCCTGATGATTGGATCGTATATTCAGGAGCATCACATCACATGGTTGCATCAAAAGAAGTATATTCTTCATTGGATGCATGCAATGGTCCTCCTATTTTTATGGGGACAAATCTTCTTTCGAAGTGACCAGCAAAGGAAGGATTGAACTCACCAACGAAAGCTTCGAGAATGTGCTGCACATTCCCAAACTTTTCGTCAACCTTCTCTCCATGTATCAGATGATGAATTCCGACACCGGAAAAAAATTCATATTCAAACCAAATTCCATGGACATATATGACATGCAAACCAACTCTAGGGTTGCTACCGGTAAGGTAAATCATCAGTCTAGATTGTATACTTTTTCTGAATTCATTGAACCTGATTATGCTTTATTGCTTACTCATGCTGATGAAAGTAGTAGGATATGGCATGGAAGGTTTGGAAATTTGAATTTCAGATACATGAAACATCTTAGCAAGCAAATATTGGTTTATGGTCTACCAAACATCCATTTCTCCAAGGGAGTATGTGAGGGATGTGTTCTCGAAAAACACCCTCAAGAGAAACTCGACAAAGTAAAGTCTTAGAGAGATTATACACCTTTAGATCTGATTCATAGTGACCTTATGGGTCCTTTTCCACATCCATCTATCAACAAAGTGAGGTTTGTTCTATTTTTGTCGACGATTTCTCATGTTTTACATGGATCTACTTTCTCATGCAAAAATATGAGGTCTTTCAACACCTCAAAGACTTCAAAGCCCTGGTTGCGACACAGTTTGGAAAGAATATCAAAGTCCTCTGAACTGATAACGGGGGAGAGTATGTAAATCATGAGATCCATAATCTTTTCCATGAGACAGGGATTTAGTTGCAACACATAGTTCTCTATACTTCGCAACAAAACGAAGTTGCTGAGCGAAAAAACAGATCTCTAAAGGAGATTGCATCTTGCATGCTGCATGAAAAGTGACTACCACATAGACTATGGGACGAAACACTTAATTGTGCAAGATACATCCAAAACCGATCTCCCCATATATCTGTCAAGGATAATATCCCCTATGAGGCTTAGAGCGGCCTCAAACTAGAAGTGACCCACTTTCACATTTTTGGTTAACGTGCATGGGCTCAGATTCTCTATGAAAAGAGGAAGGAACTTGATCCACAGAGCACTGAGTGAATTTTTGTTGGATACCCCGACGGTGTGAAGGGACATAGGCTTATTGATGTTTCCTCGTACTGGCTCATCATTGAGTGTAGTTTCCAATTCGTGGAAAGTGTCTCACATGTATCTCAATAGCCACATGCAGACACCTTCATTCTTCCTCCTATCCGAGATGATGAGCATGCACATGACGAATCTTATTCATATGAGAGTTATGATTCAGAGGACTCAGATGATTCAGATTCAAAGTCAGTACATTCAGATGCAGAGTCATAGCATCCAGATGCAGTTGCAGAGCCAAATAAGAGGCTCAAGTGGTCACAAACTACTCTTCAGGATGTAGGGGATCTCGTTGGTGATCCAGTTGATACTAGGAGGACTTGATTTAATTTTGAGAAACATATTTTTCACTCACTTCCAATGAACCGTTTCCCTCCAAGAATCTTTTCTTGGTTCAGTATTCAGATCCAGAATCTAATGGCAAGGCTGTTGGAAATCCATTTTGGGAATCTGTCATGTAGGAGGAGTAAAACTCCCTCTTCGAGAACCAGACTTGGGATCTGGTTCCCCTTCCTTCTAGGAAGAAACTTGTTAGATGCAGATGGGTTTATAGGACCAAGAGCACAGTGGATGGACAGATTAGCAGATACAAAGCCATGATTGTTTCCAAAGGCTTTCAACAGGTTCATGGTATTGACTATGATGATACCTTCACTCCAGTAGTGAAGATGGATTCTATATGATTGGAACTTGCCATTGTAGAAACCAAAGGATGGGAAGTCCATCAGATGGACGTGAAGAATGAATTTATTCACAGTCATCTCTCTAAGGAGATCTACATGGAGCATCCCCAAGGATTTATGCAAGACTCATCTTTGGTCTGTCGATTAAAGAAGTCCCTTTATGGCCTCAAGCAGGCTCCGAGGGCATGGTATGCCAATATGGAATCCTACCTACTATCAAATAACTTTGTACATTGTAAATCAGGCCTGAATGTCTACATGCTCAGGACGGTTGATTCAATTCTACTCTTAGTTCTGTATGTTGATGATTTGCTGATCACCGGTTGGTCGAATTCAACAATTGCTATAGTCAAGAGGATTCTACATGATAGGATTTTGATGACGTACATGGGTCCACTACACTTTTTCCTTCAACTCAATATCAGTCAAGATGCATCAGGCATCAAATTGTCTCAGGCCAAGTATGCACGAGATCTCCTTGAGAGATTTCACATGACAAACTGCAAGTCTTCTACGAATCCTTTCCTATTAGGAGTCAAACTTGAGGATGACGAGGAGACTCCATTGGTTGATAGCACACTGTACAAACAAGTAGTGGAGAGCTTGTTGTATCTCACACACTCCAGACCAGACCTCTCCTATGAAATTGGTGCATTTTCCAGGTTCATGTAGGAGTCACATGAGCTACATTGGAAGGCTGCAAAGTGTGTCCTTCAATACGTACATGGAACCATCACCTTTGGGATTCATTATGAAATGTACTCTACATTATATCTTATCAGATTTATTGATTTTGATTGGGTTCACGATAGCCCCGATTGCAAGTCCACATCTGGTTACTCACTTAGTCTTGGTTCCGAGCCTATCTGTTGGTCGAGAAAGAAGCAAGCTTCCATTGCTCTGTCTTTAGTCAAGGCTGATTACATAGGGGTATTTAACATAATGATTCAGGCTATGTGGCTACAACATTTTCTCACTGATTTGGGCATTCAGTTTCATCGAACGATCGTCATTTGGTGTGACAACCAGAGCACTATGAAGTTTTGCAGAGATCCAGTTCAGATGTAGCGGACGAAGCACATCGAGATCCACATGCACTACATCCGGGACTTAGTACACAAGGGGATCATCAACCTACATTTCTATCCTTCAGCAGAACAGACGACAACCATATTCACCAATACCGTCATTGAGCAGAAGTTCCATTCTCAGCGAAGTCGTCTTGGAGTGAAGGACACAGTTGCCTAACAAATGCAGTTCTTATTTTTACATACATTGTACATTGAGGGGGGGGGTTTTCCCATGAGGTTTTCCCTCTTTCCTCATTTTATTTCAGTGTATCTTTTGTATTTGGGTACCTAAAATGGCCTCTTTGCTGGGGCCCATTCTTTATTTTCACCATAGTGATGTTCAGGGGGGGTGTTGGAGTTACTTTACACACACCTAGGATTTATTTTTCCTAAGGTTTTTCCTTGTTTATTAGTCATAATTAGTCATTATCCAATCTCCTAGATTTTACGGGAGAATATTCCACCTAGAGAATATTCTCTTTCAGTGTCTAGAGTGCCAATAGGTGAAGGTTGAGCATTGACGCCTTGCAAAACTATTGCAACCCATACAAATGCCAGAGTGGAAATGGGAAGTGATTTCCATGGATTTTATCACAGGTTTTCCAAAGAAAACCAAACAACATGATGCAATCATGGTTGTGGTGGATAAGTTGAGCAAGGAAACTCATTTTATTCCCATAAAGTCTACTTTTAAAGCCATAGACATTGGGTGTGTTAAAAATTGGTATTAAAGCATGGAAATATCACTTGGCCTGCTTGGGCTCATGCACGAGTCGAATAAAAAAAATATTATTTGAGAACTTATGGTGTAGCACCCTGCCTTACCCCTTCTACTATTGATATATGCATTGTAAGTATGCATTGTAGGTGGCTAATGTTTCCAAATAAAGAATTGACTTCACCTTGCAATGATATGTGTTGTTCATGAATTGGTAGATGAGTAACTAACATAAAATGTTTTATCTGCACTCAATCAGTCAGTGAACAACAGGAAAACTACAACGTAAAGGATGGTGATACATTAGGAGTTGGGAGAGAGCTCCCACAATAGAGATGATGAATATGATGAAAGGAGAGTGGTAGAAACCCCTCCAAATTTAGCCGAAACTATAAGAAGCCTCATGGAATAATTACAGAGTTATAAGGCTGACAATGAAAGGATGATCAAAGAGAAGGAAAATAAGACATAAATTAATGCAGTCCTACTACAAAGTCTATCAGATATACAAAGGTAACTGCAACATGGTCCAGCTGCTAGTCATGTGGACAAACATCATACTAAGAAAACTCCAAGTCCACCTGAGATACAAAATCATGGTCCAACTACCAGTCATGTGGACATACATCATACTAAGAAAACTCCAAGTCCACCTGAGATACAAAAGCATGGTCCTGAAAGTGGCCACACCAAGAGGAGCACCTCAAATAAGGCCCAAAATGGAGAAAGGATACATTCAATGGAAGCTTCCTCTGGTGAGGACATTGAAAACTCCTAGGAATATTCTAGTGGTAAAACTAGTTTCCATTCTCAGAGAAGAAGGAAGAAGAGGAACATTCCAAGAGTCGTGACCCTAAACAATTAAAGAAATCCAAACCACCCACCTTCGATGGAGATATTAAGAAGGGGGAAGAAGCATAAGTTTGGCTACTCAGCTTGAAGGAGTACTTCAGAGTCCATGACTACTCTGAAAAGTTAAAGGCTCGGATAGCCATTTTCAACCTGAATGGGAAGGCTTCCATTTGGTGGGAGGACCTTAGGATGTGAAGGGATTCAATGAGAAGGAATTGTCATGGAAACAATTTGAGAAATAATTCAAGAAGAAGTAGCTGCCAAAAAAGTATTTTGATAGGAAGACCAAGGAGTTCTATGAACTCAAGCTGGGATAACTCACCATAGATGATTATATCAACAAATTTCTCGAGTTGATGAGGTATGTTCCCTACATAAAATATGAAAGTGTGAATATGAAACGATTCATTGGTGGATTACCTTAGTCCTACCGAGACATAATTGAATTTTATGAGCCAAAGACCATAGAGGATACTATTTGAAAAGCAAGGTATTGCTATGAGAAATTCAAGAGTAAGACATAAGCCATTGAATACTAGAAGAAGAAATAAAATTCGGTATTCAAGAAGAAGAGATTTAATTCCTCGAGATTTAAGAGCCCTGGTAAGAGCTCTAGGATGATCCTTCCTTCTAGAAGTGTGTATTAGCAAAATTTTCCATCCCAGAGTGGAAATAAACCATTCAGAGAAACTCCAAGTAAGACTGAGAATACGAAGAGAGAAACCTTGAAATGTTGGGGTTGTGGATAGGAACATATGTTGAGGGACTCTCCTCATATGAAACAGAACCCTGGGAGGGTCTAAAATGTCCAAGAGGCTACCATAGTCAATGATGTGGCAAGGAGCCTGCCACAAATTTATACAACCTTAGATAATAGACAAGCTGACCACCAAGCTTCAATGGTGGAAATGGAAGGTATGATTTCCAACCATCCCGTTTCCATTTTAATTGACCCTGGTTCTAATTTGAGTTATGTTTCCACTCAAACCGTTGAGAAATGTAAATTGCACCAAGTTAAACATGTTAAATCATGGCTGGGACAACTAGCCACTAGAACCAAAAGAAAAGTAATAGAGGTCATACCAACATGCCAATTTGTCATGAGTGGGTTGCCCACCCATGAAAACCTAAACATGCTCCCTCTAGGATCTTATGACCCATTGATTGACATGGATTGGTTGGTTGCCCACAAAACCAAATTGGACAGTTACAGTAAAACTTTGGAGTGTGAAAATGAAGAAGGAAGGAGGGTAACTCTACAAGGGATTGAAAATCCTGTCTCAGTGAGGAAAATGGAATCCCTCCAAGTGAAGAAGTATTGTAGAAAGGGATGTCCCTTGTATGCAATACATGTACTGAAATCTATTGAGAATGACAAACCCAACCTAGAGAACTATCCCATATTAAAAGAATATAAAGATGTATTCCCAGAAGAGGTATCGGGTCTACCTCCAAGAAGGGGTATTGATTTTTCAATAGAACGTGTACCCAGAGCAGTGCCAATGTCTAGAACACCCTATAGAATAAGTACACTAGAGATAGTTGAGCTCAAATTATAGTTGAAGGAGATGTGGGACAAAGGATACATTCGGCCTAGTGTGTCCCCATGGGGATCACCGACCTTGTTTGTGAAAAATAAATATGGCACACTCAGACTGTGCATAGATTATAGACAACTCGATGAGATGACCATCAAGAACAAGTATCCCTTGCCGAGGATCGATGACTTGTTTGAAAAATTAAGGGGTGCTACAATCTTATCCAGGATTGACTTGAGGTCTGGATACCATCAAGTTCGAATCAAAGATGAATACATACACAAGACAACCTTTAGGAAAATATATGACCACTATGAATTTGTGGTGGTGCCATTTTGGCTTACCAATGCACCAACCACTTTCACGTGCTTAATGAATAACGTATTCAGAAAGTTCTTGTATAGATTTTTGTTGGTATTAATTGATGATATCCTAATCTATTCCAAGAATAGGGAAGAGCATGAAGAACATCTCAAGCTTGTACTCCAAGTACTAAGAGAGCATCATCTCTATGCTAAGCTCAGTAAGTGTGACTTCTTCCAGAAACAAGTCCACTACTTAGGCCATGTTATTTTTGAGTGGGGAGTAGCAGTTGACCCTGACAATATTAAATCCATAATGCATTGGCCTACCCTAAAGGATGTATCTGATATCAGATCCTTTATGGGTCTGGAAGGATACTATAGGAGATTCATAAAAGTTTTCTCCAAGATTGGTTTCCCAATCACCTCCCTTCAGAAAAAGGGAGTTAAATTCATTTGGACATCAGAATGTGAGGAAATATTTCAAGAGATGAAATACCTTCTAACCAATGCATCTATTTTGAAAATTGCAGATCCAAACAAATACTTCCTTGTGTGTACAAATTCCTGCAAAGATGGTCTCAGAGGAGTCCTTATGCATGAAGGACATGTGATTTGCTATGAGTCCATAAAATTGAATGAGCATGAAGTCAATTATGTGACCCATGACGTGGAATTGGATTCCATAGTGCATGCTTTAAAGATATGAAGGCATTACCTCCTAGGTAGGAGATTTTTAGTTATGACAGACCATAGTGGATTGAGGTATTTGTTTGATCAATATAAACTCAATGTGAAACAAGCTAGGTGGATGGATCTCCTTACTGAGTTTGATTTTGAAATCAAACATATCAGAAGAAATAAGAATATGGTGCTTGATGCCCTTAGTATAAGTATGAAAGTAGTTCACTTGGCGGCTGTAAGCACCAATAAATCAAACATCAAAGAGAGGGTCAAAACTGCACAAGAGACATATGCATTTTTCAAGACCGTGACATCATACTTAAAGCTAGAGCCCACAGGGTTGAAGTATGAAGGTTATAATATGCTTAATGATGACCTTTTGACTTACAAGGGCATATTATACATTCCAAATTGTGACAACTTGAAGAGGTTCATAATGGATGAAATACACAAAAGACCATATGCTGGTCATCCTCGCTATCAAAAAATGATCATGACCACTAGGAAACTGTTCTATTGGTCTGGACTGAAAAATGACATAGCTTATTAATTAGATAAATGTCTATAATTTTAGCAAGTCAAGGCAGAGCAATGACACTCAACATGGCTATTACATCCCCTACCAATTCCCGAATAGAAATGGGAAACCATCTCTATGGATTTCATCACAGGATTACCAAGATCAACCAAACAGAACAATGCCATCATGGTAGTTGTGGAAAAACTGAACAAATCTACTCACTTCATACCTTTCAAGTCAACCTAGAAGGAAATGGATATTGCCAACATCTTCATGAAAGAGATATTCAGACTGCATGGAATGACTAAGGATATTATATCCGACAGAGATACAAAGTTTACTTCAAACTTTTGGAAATTTCTGTTTGCTGGTTTTGAAACAAAATTACTCTTTAGTACATCCTATCATCCTCAAACTGATGGGAAGACA
>SNQJ01S0125224.1:0-22738 GCA_010110895.2 Picea sitchensis | reverse complement strand
TTTTGAGCACTTTGAGAAATTTAATAATAATGATCCATTGGAAGCTGGACCAGGAGATGTAGCCCGGAGTGGGGTGAACTCCTTTATCAAGTTGTTGTGTTTATGTCTGATGTTCAATGTTTTATGCTGTTGTCTATGTGTATGTTTACATAAGTAATCCTTTATTATGTGTTGCAAATTGATCCGGTTGCTTTAAAAACACATAACAATTTCACTTGCAATATTTATTCAAATTTCAAGTCTTCTTCAATTTTAGATCATATATTAATCACTATGAACAATAAAAACTAATGGAAGAGGTGATGACCCAAAGTTGTCAAATATATATGACCTAGTATTATCATCAATAATTCCAGTCGCTAAGGAATGCTTAGGATTCTTTAAATGCTTGATTACAACTTGGTGAGGTGAAAATTCTATTTTTTTACCTTCACTTGAATGAGTGGCTTGATATACCAATTGAAGGTTGCAAGAAAAACATGGAAAACATAATACATCATTATAATGACCATCATCTCATTGAATTGTTCCAAACTTTACAACACAAAGAGATCTATCATCACCAACAAATATTTGTTTCGTGTTACATTCATTAAGAGAAAGAAATATATCTTTATAATTAGTTATATGATAAAATGCTCTAGAATTAATAATCCTCTCATTTGAAGAAGAAGTGGATGTTGCATTGAAAGGAAAACCAAAATTATAAATTGCATGTCCATGAGAAGAAGAGTTAGAAGGATGATGAAGATTGATGTCATTTTTCTTCATTGTTTCTTCTAAAGATTCCAACTTCTTGAAACATTTCCCCTCCATATGACCATCTTGCCCACAAAAATTTACATGTCTTTGAGTCTTATTTCCTTTTAAGTTCATTTATCACCATTGGGAGTAGTATTTGGTTAAGAGGGTTTGAGAACCTTGTTGTGTTTGTTGTTGTACTATGTTGTCATTGATGTTAAAGGATTGATGTCAAGGGGTAAAGGTAAAATGGTGTCATAGTGATGTGTTGTCATTGATGTCAAGGTTGATATCAAAGGAATTTCTATCATTGATTTCATGTCATGGTTGATAGGAAGTACTAAATGCATGAACTCCAAAGTGGTCCCCTTATGGTGAAATCCCCCACGGGAAGACACTTTGTGAAGTCCAAATGGTTAAGTGGTTGAGTAATCCTAGTAGTGTAGTTAGGGAGACCAAGTTTGGTTAAGGAATAATGTAATGAAGATCAGTGAATTTGCAGGTGAGACTATCATGGAAGGATAATACATGTTGTGTCATTTCCAATGATATGTGGTACATCACACAGTTCCTCACGGTTAAGGAGATATGGATTAATGAAGTTGGAGAACCCTCATGAATTGTATAGAAGCCCCTAGAAGGTCAAAGAAGTCAAATTATTCCAGAAGCTCCGAGAAGAAGTTGACTAGTCAAAGCGGGTGCAAATAGGCATTAATCATGGGTTAAGTGGTTGCAATAAGAAAATAATTTAAAATAAAGTAGTTGCAACTAGAAGTGGAGGATTTAATATTTGTGGATAAAGTGGTTGTAAGTGGACAAAGTGGTTAAAAGTGGGTTAGACCTAAAAGAAGGAAGTGTGTTAGAAGATAACCCCTAGAGGAAGCTACTTGAAGAATTATAAATAAGAGAGAAAGGGTCTCTTATTGTGTGCTATCTATTAAGTATATTGAATATCTATTATTTTGGTGAAAGGTTCATTGCAGGTATGCATTGACACATCTAAAGTTACGCAAGTCTGAGATAGCAAAGGAGGATTGACAACGAAAGTTTTAGAGGTTCAGAAAAACCCTAGTTTTGAAGGTGTACAAGAGCTACAGTGGAGGATGTCGCGTACATGCGCGGGATGACAGTAGGTGAGGCAACGTACATGCACATGTTGTAGTAGAGGAGGTCACGTATAGGTGAAAAGGTCATAAAAATAGATGTTGGTGCCAGGTACCTAAAGTCTAAAGCAAGTTACCAGGACAACAGTCTACAGGTTCAGATCTGTTGCAGAAGTTATGGTATGGTTACATGTTGTTTTGATTCTTATATTTTCTCATGGTATGGTGAATGCTTAAATCATTCTTGGTATGGATGTTATGATGTCTAGATATGGTATATATTGGTTGGTTGGTTGAGTGGTACAGGTGTGATATGGTTGAGGGATATCTATGATGAATGATGATGTATGTATGAGGGACATGCATAGGTTGTTGGATCTGCATATGGTTGATGATGGAAAAGGTTGGGTAGTGATAGGGTAGATATAGTGATAGGTTACAGGCTAAGGTGACAGAGGAAACAAAGGTATTAAGGGAAGAAGTATCGAAGTTTTAGAAATATAGTTTTTTGAAGTTGCACACATGCTGACAAAGGACAGGTCGCATACATACGTGAGCTGCAAATAAGACAGGGAATGTACATACACGTGTTGTTGTATAGACAAGTCACGTACCTATTGACAGATTGTTTTTTGTCTACAAGACAGGCATGAGCCCTTGGTCACACGAGTGAAATATATGAAGGAGGCGCCCTCCTTCCATAGGGTTTGAACTTAGTGGTCCCATGAAGGTAAACTCTAGGGGTCGACATGACTTAAGAATTCCAATAAATCCTTCCCCAACACTCTTGCAGACTTACATCCCATATCTCTCTAGATTCTAAGCTGAGGCAAGAAAAAGACCATTAGAAAGCATGTGATCAAAGAGAGACAATACATATTTCTACCTTAATCATTAAATATAGAAATCAATTATAGACATATAATATATTCAATCATGATTTCCATTTCAATACACAGAGTATGAAAATACTTATTATAAAATCAGAGTCGTGAAGCGAATGTTGAAAGGGGTGTTTGTTTCCACCCAACCATAGGCACAATCAATCTTGAATGGATTTACTATTGGCCACCCCCGAGCTAGACCATTTTTCTCTGAGAGAGACTCTTTGTTCTTGCTTCATGATAGTCAGGGACAGAGGTTACTCTCCTCCTCCCACAGGAACTTGGAAACCAGTTTTCTTTGTACCAAGCAAGGAGGTCTCTACGAGTACTTCCACAATCACTCGTCAACCCCGTTTATTAGCTTGAAAATGAAAACCCTTCCCGTAGATTCTTGTTCCTAGAATGAGATTATTTCTCATTTCTCCCTCGAACCAGAGAGTTGCAGGCGCTCTTTTCTCTTCTTGATATTTGTCTTTCAACTATGCTTCCTCGTAGATCTTCCTCTGGCCCCGAATTACCTTGTTTCTTTCCTTCCTCAACAAGGTTGTGTGGGTCTAGATCCCTAGCCCATGGTCAGGTCTGGAAGTTTTGCAGATGTGTACTCTACCCCATATTCTCATTAACTCTTGAGGAGGACTCTTCTAGCTACTAGTCTGACTGGTAATTCATTTTTGGGTCCGAGGATTATTCTGGGTCTGAGCCATTAAATCCAGTAAGGTATTGGTTTGGTGGGGGGTCAACTCAACCATTTCTGGTTCCCCTCACCATCTCTCTCATAGAACCATGGTCTATCTTGGAAAATCCCCCTTTCAGCAGTTATGCAACACTATCCATTTTCTATTAATAACAGAAAATAAACACATTAACTTTTATAACAAAATGTTCATCAAATCCATCGTTCACACATATTTAGTCTTCCACGGTCTTTCGACAAGTTATAGTTATATTTAAAAATTGGAGGAAGCAGGGGTATTACACCTCATTAGCCCATATTTTCAAAGATACTTCATCATTTATTCATTCACTACATAAATGATTGTTGCATCTATTCTTACTTAGAGAAATTCCAAGGGTGAAGAATTGCCAGTGGGTTTCATGAGAAAGACCCTTCATGATTATGAATTAAGATATTTAGAATTGGAGAAGCAAGTCCTATCTCTTGTAAAAGTAGTGGCACACTTTCGTACTTATATATTAAATTCTCATGTCACTACATATGGTCCATCTTCTCCTGTAAAGATGCTTTGAAATCAACAATTGAGGGAAGGAAAATGGGCAAACTGACTGGAGAAGATTCAAGAATACGATATTGAAATTAATCCTTTAAAAGCAATTAAAGGAAAGGGTTTATGTAATATCATTGTTGTAAGTTTTAAACCTGTGAAGTAAAGCAATGCATACAGATTCTTAAGAAAAAAATAAAATAATCGATGGCTCATACACATAATACACAAAGATTTACGTTGGAAACCCTTAACTGGGAGAAAACCAACCTTCCTTGGTGCCGCACCTTTCAACTCTTCATTGTATTAATTCCACCATTCACCATAAAATATATACAATATTTTAGGTATTTTGTAGCTACCAAAACCCTAATCCCTTAATCCGAGATTAATTTAGAAAACCACTAAAAATAGAAAAATCCGCTAAAATAGCAAAAACCGCCCAAAAATAAATTTCGAGGCGCTGCCCTGAATGTTTCACGTAACTAGGGGAGTCTAAATTCCCCCCCCCCCTGGGACCCCCCAATAAAGCGCCCCACACACACAACATAGAAGGAAAATGAAGTTGGGATCGTCAGACGTAGTTGTCGAATCTGACATGCCCACACACACACACATGCAAAGAATATAACACATACCCAACAATTGAAAATAGTGATTCTTTGGATGGAGTAATTTTGATTTCAGTAGGAGAACCTATGGGAGGTTCAAAACGGTATAAAGATATTATATTCTACTTGAGGCTTGGACAATTTCCAGTCACCATGAACCCTAAAGAGCAAAGAACATTGAAAATGAAGTCAAATCAATATGTGTTGATTATTGATACATTGTTCAAGAGGAACTATGATAGTATATTGTTGAGATGTGTTGATGAAAGGAAAACTCAAGAATTGATGAAATAATTCCATGAAGGTATATGTGGTGGACATTTTTCACCTACCTCCATGGCCCATAAAATAATACGAGTTGGGTTTTATTGGCCATTAGTTTTTAAGGACTCATATGCTACCATAAGGAAGTGTGTATCTTGTCAACAATTTTCAAGGAAAATGAAAAAATATGCAATGCCATTACAACCTATATCTGTAGAAAAACCATTTTCCCAATGGGGAATCGATGTTGTTAGACCAATAAATCCACAATCAAGCAAAGGACATACATATATCCTCACTGCTACAGATTATTTTACAAAGTGGACAAAAGCAGTAGCATTAAAAAGGGTTGATTCTAAAGAGTTGATTAAGTTTCTTAAAGATAATATTTTGTCAAGGTTCGATGTCTGTAATGCCCCTATAATTCTAAGCATCATTAAGTTTCCTAATCATTTTAAGAAAGTAAACTGAAACAAAACTTCATAACATGATATTGACTTTTATAACAGCAACTTCAGTATCTTGGATTTATCAATAAATACTAAATTATTTACAGTATGAAATAAATACAAAACTTGGGGTACACGGATGTGATGCTAATTTATGTTTGCCTCACAGCACACTCTTGCCTTTCCGCTCCCTGCTACACGGATCAACCCTACCACAAACAGGAAAAAAGCGCCTGAACTTCTTGTCCTCCCGCCAGCTGGGAAGGCTTACCACAGCTCGAGGGATATCTACGGATGTCGGCCTCGATAACGAGCCTCCGACTTTCGGGTGCGCTCCTGATCAAAAGAGTCCGCAGTCCGGAACACTCTATTCCTTGCTCATAGTAAGCCAATAGTCCACAAAATATCGCAGGCTCACAGCCAATACCACGATTGCATGAAAATGTTGCTCCTTGACAAAACACGGACCCGCGGCATCCATTCCCTCCTCTTGTCGAATGGTGCGTACATCCCCCTCTTCATGTCCCTTGTTCCTCCCTGCCGACTCACGTAGTTATTCCTTCAACCACCCTCCGTCCTCCAGGTCCTTCATCGCGGAGTTGTTGTTTTATCTTCACCGGGATCGAGCTATCCCCTCTGCGCATAAATACCCTTACATATCACATTTTCATTGATCTTTTAATTTTACTTCACGGGTCATTGAATGTGATGCGTAGTTTTAATTATTACTCGGTTAACCATAATTAAATTACATTGTAGTGGTACACTTTATAATCTTAGCATATTCAATTGAGATTACGTTACAATGCTCATAAAATTCATTCGCGAGAATGGGCTCAATTTTTCATTGGCTTAAAATTTACGAAATTTTGTGGAGAATATGGGATTGTTATGGGTCAATCATCAAATTATTATCCACAAAGAAACGAGATGTACCGGAATCAACTAATAAGACACTCATTCGGATATTGAAGAAAACTATTAACAACAACCAAAGGAATTGGCATTTGAGTTGATTGATGCTTTGTGAAGCTGAGCATAATGACTCACAGGAGAACAACAACTTGGGATGTCTACGTATCGTTAGTTTATAGGGAAGAAGAACTGGGAATTCAATTAGCCTAGGTTAGATATTGTAGATTATTAATAATATCCCAGGAGGATGCAGGAGATAGTTCACCTATGCAAAAGCAAGTGAACCAATTATTGAAATTGGAGGAAGAGCGAAGTAGAAGCCGAATAGAACTTCTTGGAACAAATAGTTAAGAAATATTTTGATCAAAGTGCAACCATAAAGAATTTTCAAAGGGGTGAACTGGTGTTACTATGGAACAAAGCTAAGGATAAACCATCGATGCACACAAAATTCAAAGCACTTTGGGTTGGACCACATATCATTGGAAAATATCTTGGTTTTAATACTTATATGCTCAAATATGAAGGGTAAAATGCTAATGTTTCGTTTTAATGGGCAATATTTGAAAAGTTTCTTTGCCTCAAATTTTCTCATTTCCTTGTACATAATTTTCATTTATTTAGAAATGTATATCCTTACCTTTCAATCCCATAGCCCAAAGTATAGAAGCATCTAGTAGTGAAGATTTTAGATTCTTGACAACCCATAGGGGTTATCATCCCACAGTTGGAGTTGTTGAGACCATTTTGTGCTTCATTTCTTTCCTTCCACATTCTAACTTCCCTACTTCTTTATTCCATTTATTTTCCCTCTTCTACACCTCCCCTTGTTCCCTTTTCTTTTTCCCTTATTTTCTCCCTTACGGTTTGCTATACTTGGTCATATTTCAGTGATTTGCGGGTTGGAAGGCTCACGGGTTGGAGAGCCTTAATTTCCACCCACTTGATTATCTCTTATAGAATTATGTTTTAACACTTAGCCATTTTTCAATTTCGTGGATTTGATTCCTCATCCTCCATTTTCTGTGACCTCCACTTTGCACCCCAAATTCCATGATCTACGGTACGACCATAAACCACATGTCACGGTGTTGAGCTCCGAGTATTTTATTCCTCTTCCAATGCTTGAGTCGTAGACCACTCTTCTACACTTGGTATGTTTTTATCGTCACATACGATGCATTGGGTTGGGTGGGTTTCCTAGGTTGGTGAGGGTTCATGAAAAATTTATGTTAAAATCTCTGTAATGAGTCCCCACCATTTTTTTTCTTTTCCCAATGTGCATTAAGAATTATTGTTTAATTCAAACAACTATTCTGCAGGCCCCTAAAAGATGGTCATTAATGGAGAAAGGCTCAAATAATTACTCATTAAATCTCATTAAATCTTCATTTTTGTTTGGATTACTGGAGGTGAATCGCTAATGGAAATTATGTGCTTTTTCGCCGCCAAAATGCAAAGTGTTATATCTATGTGTCATTATCATCCAATAGTTCTTGAGTAAATAGCAATGAACAAATGAAATCACACACATACATGGTACAGGTGTTTCCGTTGAAACCCAAATTAGGAGAAAACCGCAGAATGATTTTCTTATATGTCTTTTAAGAATTACATTCATTAGAAACACCAACTTTCTTTGTTTCCATTTTGGCGGAATGAGGCTCCAACCCTAGTTTCTCAGTCTACAAACTAAGGGAATATCCAACTCAATTCTCAGCTACAACCCGAGGAAGGAGGCTACAACACCCTATATTCTTCGGCTACAACGGAGGAAGGTGGATACAACCACTGTCCTTTCCCGATCCAACCTCCTTGATGTATAAGTAGAATGAAGTGGAACCATTTCCGCACTAATACTTGTGATATAACCTTTAATGTAAGCCTGTGCAATCAACACACACCAGGCAAAGTACGTACCAATGGCCTTAACCACCGTACGTCAGCGCGGTACTCCAGGAGTTTACCATAGGCAAATTGAATCGGCCGTACCAGCACACGTACCGAACATGATATTACCGTAGGCAGTTGCGTCGACCGTAGCGCCAGCGTGACGCCTCGGCACGGTACTACCATGAATGGTGTCAATCATGCGCAAACCTGTACAAATTACTTGTCACAACAACCTATCCAGGCAACCTATCACAACAACGAAACAAGTAAGGTATCCACCGTCATATCTACTTACCAATATCAATCACCAAGAAACTCTCAAATATGTGCATCAACCAAGCGCCGCACACCAGCTCATAATCATCACCAGGATCAGTATGTTATTTCCTATTAGTACGCAATACACATATGCATGTCCATAAACCCGTGTCAACAATACTACTAAAAGTGCCTCAAACATGTACCAAGTATGTACCAATCATGTATCAACTACTCATCAACTATGACTCCACATCAAGAGATGTATCAACATCATCAACTATACACCTCAATAGCTATGTGCCAACTCATCAACCCTACTTGTCAACCATGGCACAACATGCACCTCAGCCAAAAGCCCTCCTGAATTTCATCATCAAATCCCAGTTTGTAATTACGTAATAGACTTGGTGTATGAGTCGCACGCACATAGACCTCCTTAACTTTAACAACAAGGACTAACATTTTCATCAAACTTACTTTAGTCTCACATGACTAGTTTGGATTAGTCAACAACCCTAACTTGAAATAATCGCTTAACTATGTACGTAATGAATAAAGAGATATGAAAATAATACACAATGTTCTTTAGTGTGTTCAATACAATTCCTCCGGTGTCACTACTTGAAACTTCTTAGAAAATTAGTTATAGCAAAATGGCATACCTTTTGGTCACGGATTATTCTAGAGGAGAACTTGTAGAGTGTGCCCATCACGGAATATTTGTTTAATGGATCTAAAATTTTTACAAAGAATACCTAGGACTAATACCCTAACCAACACATTTTTCTTACTGAATTTTGATCTTTATGAAGTTATGGCGTTTTACCCGAAACACGTGTTTTTAGACTAGTTTGAGGACCCCAGCCCTGACCCTATTTTCCATGGGTGGAACTCAAAAATAAAATGACCAAGGATGAAATTTGTACCACAACTACTTGGATATGTTTTCTCAATGGCCTCTCAATTTTACATTTTGAATCATTCTATAAAGGCATTATTTTGAAAATGGTGGGATGACACGTAGATAATGTACTTTAGAAAGCATCATCAAAATAGTTTATCCTTCCTTGAATTCGGCCTTCTTTACTTCACCTTCCTAATGTGGCTTAGATATCGGATATTCAATGCCTCAAGTGTTATTAAAATTAAGTCTTGTCATTATTTATGCTCTTCTTGGCTTCCTCAGGGGTTGCCAGCAACCATCTTAACCCACTTTCCTTATTTTAGGGTTAACCAACTTCTAATCACTTGTCAATTAGTAATTTATCCATTAATTTTATTATTTAAATATTTATTTTTGTATCCCACTTTTGACTTATGGTACACTCATCGCTTCAAATTTCCTTTACCTCAAGGGGTTACCTTCTAACCGTCTTAAGCGACTTTCCTTGTTTTAGGGTTAAACACTTTCCATAGCGACTTGTCGTTTATGAATTTCTCCATTAACTTTATTATTTAAAATGATTTCTTACGCATTTCCTTTGTTTTATAGTACACTCATCACTTCCTTTATTATTTACCTTCAAAGGAATTTCTTAGAGCCACTTTGACTACTTTGACTGGCACGGGTTTGAATTGATAATGAGGGGTTCTCTAACTTCGCATGGTAGCTCTCTAGCGGAGTGGGGACATGGCAGGCATTCCACCACATACCCTCGATGGCATGGAATGTATTATGTATCAAGGTAATTGTTTCTGTAGTATATCCAAGGCTCATGCAAACATCCATCGAACAGAGCTTGGGTTCATTACCCAAACACAGGTTCTCCAACTTCTCATGGTCATAACTCTCTGAGGGGTTGTGTGTGATGTTCCACATACCACGAATGGAATGACATGTACTATCCATATGCAATATTGGCTTCAGAGTATGTTAAAACTCATGCCATTATCCGTCAAACAAACTTTGCTCCATTACCCAAACCTTTGTTCTACTAGACTTTCTCCAAGGTTGACATCAATCTACTAAGGGTTGACATTAATCTACAATATAACTCTCCAATGGTTGACATCGGCAACCAACAATCCCGCCACCAATCCATCAACCTAAGCCGTTGTTTGACAATCTCCCCTTTGGCATTGATGACAACACGCAAAGTGAGGGCAAACTTGAGTCATGATAACATTCATTACTTATACTCCTGATCAATGTTTCTATCTCTTCCCATTTGACATCAATGGCAAAGGTTATCTCCCTTTGGGGATGATCCCTTTGAATGAACTCTCCTTGGGATGCTCCCTCTGTCTACATGCCTCTATTCTCTCTCTCAAAGCATTTCAATCCCTTGTCGATAAATCTCTCCCCCCTTTGTCATCCATTGAAAAGGTATCTTTCCATCAGAATTTTGCTCCCCTTACTATAAAGCTGTCGCGGGATACTCCCCTTCTTGAACTCTTCCACAGTCCCCAACTTGAATTGTCCTCTTTATGGTGCTTCTCATGTAAATCTAAGACATATAAGATAATAATTCAAAGAGCATTCATTGGGTAGAAATTACTCTGAGAGTCTCATGAAGATACTCGGATTCAGTGGAAGTGGTTTTAATAAAGATGTTTGTCTTGTTCTTTTGTGCCCACATAGATTGGAATGGAATCATCATACTCAACACAATATATCTGTCGAGTTTGTTTCATCCGATGAACCTATGTACAACATGTTTTGTTGCAATATACTCACCTCATCGTAAATAAGGATAATGATGATTGTTTCTTGTTTAACCATGATATCAAATACTCACCAAGTGAAACGTTTCTCCACTTGGTGCTTTGTCGGTCATGGCTGGCACCCAATCACCTCTATGTAGGAAATAGTGATAAATAACTTTCCTTTTGGATACCATAATCAACTTCGCTTTTTTCCCTTTGAGATATCTGAAAATCCTTTCCTTTGTTAATATATAATTCCTTTGGTGCTTCTTGAAATGGTGCCACATGTCCAATGCCTCCATTACATTTGGGTACTGGATGTTGTCACATATAGTAAGATACTAATCGTTGATATATATTTCCTTCGGTCTATAGACTTTGAATCATCATATTTTCTCATCTCTTGTTGGTTTGCATAGGAATTAATAACTTGGATTTGCAATCTGCATTCGAACCTCTTTAGCATTTCTCTTATATACTTAGTTTGAAATAAAATTTCGTTGGTTGCTTTGACATGTCGAGACAAAAAGAAGAATGTTTCTCCAAGTAACCAAATTTCAAATTCATTATGCATATCAAGAAATTTATGGTTTAACTTATGTCCATTAATTACTTTAAAAACAATATCATCAACATAAATTTCAATTAATAAAATACCTGAGTTACCTTGATGTAGGGTTGTTGTTTTACAGCTTCCTTTCCATAGTTTGTAGGGAGTTTGTCATTTTTTTTTATGAGCATTACTCTATTTTGAATGTGAATTTTTGTAGCCAATGCATGTGTCCAAAACAATATCTGTCAATTTGGAATCCATTATCATGGTTCGAGGAGCCATTTCCTATGTAATTATCATCCATTATGATAAATGTTCATTTTGTCTCTGAACCACTCCTAAGACAATCTATGAATCCATTCTCTCATACACTGTCATATATTTGTCCAAAACTACTAACTGTCCTTACAAATCCATCTGTTTCCATACTTTCCAAAACTCTACTTGCATGGCTGTCATAATCTTTTCATTCCATTTATCCTATACTATCATGAAGTCTTAATTAATCTTTCAAACTGTACTTATGCTAGCCGGCTACTCTGGATGTCTTCTCAAATTTCGACGAAGCTACTCAGAGGGATGGTTCTTTGGTCTATCACAACTATCGCATAGACTCCCCTATCTAATATTCAAGTTACATGGGAGTCTCTAAATTCGGATGGCTCCATAACAATTCATGCTAAACTGTATTCAACATCATATCCATTGGTGGATTCAGCATCGTCTTCATTGGTAGATTCATCGTCTCTGTTCGAATTGTTCTTTTATGCAGTAGTTCGTGTTTCCTTTACAGTACTTTGATTTTCCAATCCTCTTGAATTTGTTCCTTGTTGCACGTCTTCTTTTCTTTCAGTTGTTTTCCAGGCAACTGCGTGGGCGTCTTTTTTCTTTGTATATTTTTTTTCGTCTCTTTTTATTACCAATCTTGCAATCTCTGGGACTTGGTCTTTGTTTACCCATTCTTACGTGTCTTGTCCGCACTTTTGTACATGTAATTGGTGTTTCTCTTTCATTGGAAGTGTCGGTCATTAGCTACCTGATCACTAGCTGTATTGTCCCTTGGTTGCATTCATAACATTCAATTATTTTGTAGGGGACACATAGGCATTTATTCTTGAACATTTATTTTATAATACTTTTAATTTGTAACCTTATGTCCAAGTTGAACAATAAAAATTACCTTAAAGAAATTTACGCACACAGGGTGAGATATCTTCTTTGTGGTGCATTCCTTCCAAATTCCTTTTTTGGATGGTCATGATCATGATTGAAGCTTCTTTTGTGGCTTGAACATGGATGGTATTCTTGAAGATGTATCTTTATTGGTTTTCTTCTTAGATTAGTTTGACCATGATTCCTTCCTTTGGAGGTACTTACGCTTCAACTCTTTTCTATTTTTCTTCGATGAACTTACAGCAGGCCAGCAGAGGTGCTTCTCTTCATTCTCTACAAATGATGAGGTTTTGTCTCTTCAACATTCTTGTTGAGCCTAACAATTTATTTGATAGACTCGCTAGTGTGATGACTTCTTCTTCAAGATTCTGAACATCTTCTTCTTTCTTCATTGTCTGAGACCCATGACCTCTTTTTTTCTCTTTGCTTATTCAAGTTGGATTTTCAATGTAATTATTTCTTCTTCCAGTCTTACTCTCTTCTTGACCAAACTCTTCCAGTTCAGTTTAAGTCATTTGGTTCTTTCCTTGACATGATCCATCCATATATAATTTTTCTCTCTTTTCCTTCTTCCTTTTGTGCTACTATATTTGGCTTCTAAACATTTATTTTGAGATTCGTAGAGTTTCTTCAATTCTTCTAACCTCTTCTAGTTGAGCTCTTAAATTCTTGATGACACATTGATCTTTTGAATATGAACACTTTGCTTTAGCTTCATCAATTCTTTCTTGGATGACTTGTTTTATTCTATTTATTTCTTTAGATATTCAATTACAATGATCAATTTTTTGTATTAACTTCCTGCTTTGTATACTCTTCCCTCTTCGATTTAGCCGACAGTAAACATGCCTCTTCTTGTTCTCTGCATCTTCTTGGCATTTTTTGAATCTACGATGGTTGAAGAATATATACTGTGCTTTCTCCAAGTTCTTTGGGTGATGAACATTTCCCACTTTCTCTCTTATCGTATTAAGTGCATCATTCCCTTAAAATGTTTCATTTTTTATTCTTCTTGGATTTCCTTCTTGGGTCTTTGCCCCTTTTGAACTATCATATCCTGTAACGACGAATACATCCAAATATGATGTCCCTATTCTTGTAAAAATACTTAACATGACCTCTTGCAGCCATTCGACCATTAAACATTGGTACTCCATTCGGAATAATCCGATCTCCTTCGGTTGGTTTAAACGTTTCCTAAAGGGACACGTTACATTACAATTGTTGGATTGCAGGGGTGATGGTGAAGTGTAATCTCCTGCTTGCAAAATGCAGTGTGCATATCAATGTGGCA
The DNA here is from genome assembly GCA_010110895.2 of Picea sitchensis. Classification (NCBI taxonomy): domain Eukaryota; kingdom Viridiplantae; phylum Streptophyta; class Pinopsida; order Pinales; family Pinaceae; genus Picea; species Picea sitchensis. Next base: position 8,728 of record SNQJ01S0125224.1, on the reverse strand, counting down.
TTTATCATCCAATAGTTTTAGGGAGTAAATAAACAATGAACAAATGAAATTACACACATACACTTGGTACATGGTGTTTTCGGTAAGAGCTAGGGTGGGAGAAAACCACAATGATTTTTCTTATATATCTTTAAAATTACATTCGTGGAATCATAACTGCTTTGTTTTTCAACATGGTTACCAACAGACAAGGCTGTGACTATAGAATTCGGTAAAAACCCATGTTGCATTTAAAAACTTGTCAAAATCCTTTAAATCAAGGGGTGGTTGCTGCGGTTGCTGTTTTTTTAAATGGGGTCCAAATTATCGGTATTTTTGACATGGGCTTCCAAAGGCTTTAGGCGGTGGCTGGAAAAGGCAAAATTAATGCAAAACAAATGAGATGTTTTTGTTTTTTTCTTTTCAAGCGGACGTTTAGAGATCATTTTGAAGTCATATTTTTTATCCTTGGTGCCATTAAAGGCAGGCCTAAAATCAACCATCAATTTGAAAGAATAAACTCTTGGTGGCACCATTCCTAGATTATGGGATTGTGACGCATTTTTTTATAATGTGGTAAAATAAAAATCAATACGTAAACAAAATCATAAAAGAAACCCTTAAGTGTTTACTTTTTAAATCTTATTATAACGCAAGGGTAATACATAATGCCTTGAAAATATCACAATATAGTTTAAAATTCAAGCGTCACTTTTAAATAATTTTTACTTATAATAAATCTGGGTAAATACAAGGATTACATTGGATGAGGCATAAATAATTTCTTAAAAGCATTTGTTATATTATTATATTCAAACATGGAGCTAACAAATTATGAAAACAAAGAAACTAGAAGGGAAATGAAAAGAATTAGATTTCCCGAAAACAATAATTTTAAAAGAAACAAAATCGTTTTTCTTAAAAAGGCAAAATTACATCTTCAGGCAAAAAAAAAAAAAAAATTAGAAGGAAACAAATTGAGAAAGGCGTCAAAGAGATTCAATAAAATAAAAAAACATCCTAAAAAAATACTTGAAACACTAATGTGCCTAGGCTACAAATTTATTTAAGTACTTTTTTTTTTTTTATTTTATATGTTGAATCTAAGAATGTTATAACAATGTTATATTATAGTGTTGTAATATTAATGAGGACTGGGCCGGAGCCTGGGAGGCTGGAGGCGATGCCGACTTGTCGCCTCAACCCCCTCGATGGGCTTAACCTGGGTCTCGTGGGAGTCCACAGGGACCTGGAGCAGTTTCCCTTGAGGGGCCGGGCATCGCCCTCGACCCCGTGGGCTGGCCAGTCCACAGTGGATCTGAGGACCTGGGCTTGAGGCCACGGGGGGTGGCTGATGCCTAGTCCCTTGCGGGCTGGCCCAAGTCATGTGGGCATGCACTGGGACCCTATGTCAAACCTTGGTGATGTCGGGCAGCCTACTGACCCATGAGGCCTGGCTCAGGTCCCATTGATATTATAACCTTGTTATGTATAACATTGTTATATTATTACCTAATCTACAAATTTATTTAAATGCTTTTGTTTTTATAATATGTTAATAATCTAAGAATGTTATAACAATGTTATAATAATGTTATAACAATGTTATAATACAACATTTTTATATTATAACGGTATTTTAACATTATCGCTGTGTTATATAATAATTATAATATCAATGGGACACAGGCCAGACCCACATAAAGGCTGGGGGCGATGCCAGCCAGCCTCAGCCAGGCTGCAGCCAGGTCCGTCAGGCGTCAGGGACACAGGCCCGGGGCCAGGGCCGAGATAAGCCTCAACCCCTTCTAAGCGGCCCCAAGTCCACGTGGATTACAGGACTGTGTTGAAACCCGTGGGATGGTGATGCTCGATCCCAAGTGGGCCCCTAGCCCAGTCATGTGGGATGCCCTGAGACACAGGTCCGGAGAGACTGCCAGTGGTGATGTCGGTTGTCATCCAACCCCCATGTTTGGCCCGGGGTTGATTGATATTGTAGCCTTGTTATAATGTAACATTGTTATAATATAGCATTGTTATAATATAGCACATTATTATAATATAGCATTGTTATATTATAGCAATATTATAACTCTCTTTATTGTTATATTATAACAATTCTCTTCAATATTATATAACATTGTTATAATATAACAATGTTATATTATAAAGTATGTTTATGTTTTTTTTAGATATTGTGAATTTTTTTGGTAGATTTATTTTTTAGGGTTTTGATATAGAATTTAAAATTTTTACATTTATATTATAGTTGTTGCATAATATAACATTTGTTATATTATAACAATGTTGCATATTATACTTGGGTGTTATATTAATGGGACACAGGCCCTAGGACCCCATGAGTTTGGGCGTGCGTGTCGCCTCGGCCCCGATGAGCATCCGCGAGGACAGGCCATTCGGGGCGAGGGCATGCGTCTCGGCCCCATGGGCTGGCCCAGAGGGGTCACGTGGGGCCCGCGGACGGGCTAGGCACCGTGGGGATGAGGCGTGCCCAGGCCCCCATGGGCTAGCAGATCATCGGACACCAGGGACACGGGTGGGGCCAGCGGGGGCTGAGAGTGATGTGGGCATCACCCCAATCCCCACGGTGGGCGGCGGGTCCCCATTGATAATATAACCCTATTATATTATAACATTTAATTTATATTATAACAATGTTGTAATAACATTGTTATAAAGCATAACAATGTTATAATACTAACATTGTTATAATATAACAATGTTATATTATAAAAATATATTTATGTTGTTTGTATTAGGTAAATTATAAGATTTTTTTTGTAAATTTTATTTTTTAGGTTTTTGATATAAATTTAAATTTTTTTGTTGTTGTTAGCCAGTTTTAAGGTTTTTCAATATTTTTTGTTATTTTTCTCATTTTTTCTTTATATATATATATATATATTAATTTTATTGTTTTTCTTTTCCTCTTTATCTTTTAGGTTTTCTTCAATGGTTTTTTCTCATACAAATTTGGTTTTAAAATGTTTTATTTTTGAAATTTCAATTACATTTGTTTTTTTCTTATTTATTTTAGTTTTTTAATTGATCCAAAAAAAATGGAATTATGTTTTTTGCTAAATATTCAAAATATTGTTATTTAACAACAATTATTTTTCTATGTATTGATAAGGTAAACAAAATTAGTAAATTTAAGAAAGAATATTTTCCACTATATTTAAAATGTAGAGAACCATAACTTAATTAAGGATAGATAATTACATGAAAAATCTTAATTTCAAAAAAATAAATGAAAATTGTACAACATTTTTAACATTGGATGAAACATGGAAATATGATTAAAAACACAATTTGAATAAAATAAAATAAAAATTTTGAAAACATATGAAAAACATCGTTGAGAAAAAAGAAAAAATGAACAATTTGAAAAAAAAGAATTGAAAAAGCGACCATTTAAAAACAAAGTGGAAATCTTTTGTATCGGAAAATTTAAAATATCAAAAAACCACCTAAAAATGGAGTTACTTCACTATCACCATTTTTAGAGCGAGGATGAAATTTGACCCCCAAAAAAGCGAGAACTCTATAGAGTTCACATTAAGTTGGTAACTATGTTTTTCAATTTGGCAGAAGGAGGATCCAACTCCCTAATTCTCTGGCTACAACCCAGAGGAGACTCTGACCCCTAATGGCCTTTCTTGACTACAACCCTTGTGTCCTTGCCACATCCAACATCCACGAGGTATAAATAGATGATGAATCATTTCCACACTATCACTATGATATATATTTTTGTAAACCTATACCAATCAGCGCACCAAACAGCCTATACCAATAACCTGTAACAACATGTAACAATAACATGTACCATGCATCAGCCTATACCATAAAAGTGCATCGAGCCATGCACCAGCACGTACCCTCAACTTGTATCATGAATAGATTGCATCAACCCTTGCACCAAACACATGCGAATAACCTATCAAACAGCCTATCCCACAGCGATTTGTCTGTCCAGTATTATCAAACTGAATCTTATCTACTCACCAATATCAATCCACTTGAGACAACTCTCGAAATATGTGCATCAACCAAACGCCTTACAACTAACTCGCAAATCTGTCACTGGATCAATGTGTGGCTTCTAATAATGCCAATAAAGAATTATGCTGCATCGTCCATAGACCATGTGTCAAAATGCTACTATGGGTTCCTCAATAGCCTTGATCAAGTATCGACTACTCATCAACTATGACTCATCGGATGTGCCAACGTATCAACTATACACCTCGTGGCAATATTGTCGTGGAAGGTTGGGTGGTGGAGGGGTGGATGTTAGGAATTGGTAGAATTTGGGACATCAACTTTCTGTAGTAGACTTGGGTGTATGCACGATGGCATACACTTTGTAAGCCTTCCTTAATTTTAACAACAAGAGACTAGAATTTTCATCAAACTTTACTTTAGTCTCACATGACTAGTTTTGGATTAGTCAACAACCTAACGAAAGGCCATCCCGCCAGCTATGTACTGTGTGGAGATGAATATACGGAAATAATACACAATGTTTTGTAGTGTGTTTCATGAGACCTCGGGTTTCACTACTTGGAACCTCTTAGAAGAGTTATAGAAAAAAATGGCATACCTTGGTGAATTTTGGCTTATTTTAGAGAACTTGTAAAAGTGAGCCCATGGAATATTTGTTGTATGGATGCGAAAGAGATTTACAAAGTGCTATAATTGTACTCTGACCAACATTTCCTTGCTGAATTTTGATCTTTTATGAAGAGAAGTTATGACGTTTTTTTACCTGAAAACACATGTTTACACTAATTTCAGGACTAATACAAGCCTATTTTCCACAAGTGTAACTCCATAAATACAACGAACCACAAGCTAGAATTCATACCATAGTTAGTTGGTTATGTATTCTCAATGGAATAATCGATTTCATGGTGTGGATCATTCTAGAAAACATTTATTGCGAAAATGGTGAGATGACCCTATAAATAACATACCTTAGAAAGCATCATCAAAAGAATTTATGATCCCTTGAATTTCAGCCTTTTTGCACTTCACCTTCCCCTCTAAACTTCGGCTTAGATATGTTTGGTTGCAACAGACACCTGTAGATATTCAATATTCTCAAGTGTGATTAAAATTAAGAGGCTGTCTCTTATTTATACTTTCATGTAACTTCCTCAAGGGGTTACTTTTTAACCATGTTAAACCCACTTTCCTTATTTTAGGGTTAACCAACTTCTAACCACTTGTCCAATTAGTGAATTTATCCATTAATTTATTATTTAAATAATTTATTTTGTATCCCACTTTGACTTATAGTACCTCATCACTTCACTTTACCTCAAGGGTTTACCTTCTAACCATCTTAAATACTTTCCTTATTTAGGGTTAACCACTTCTAACCACTTGTCAATTCCACTTTCCTTATTTTAGGGTTAACCCACTTCTAACCACTTGTCCATTTAGTAAATTCTTCATTAACTTTATTATCTAAATAATTTATTTTGTATTCACTTTGAATTATAGTACACTTATTACTTCACTTTATTATTTACCTTCTAAAATTTCTTAAACCACTTTGACTACTTTGACCTTTTGGGGCTTCTAGATGACTCATGAGGGTTCTCTAACTTCACATGGTCATAACTCTCTAACCGTGAGGAGTTATGTGACGTTCTGCATACCACCGGAAATGGAATGACATTTAATATCCATATAGAATAGTCTTTCCTAAAAATATATAAAAAATCATACCATTATCCATCAAACAAACTTGGGTCCATTACCCAACCCTAGGTTCTCCAACTTCTCATGGCCATAACTCTCTAACAGTGAGGAGTTATCTGACATTCCACATACCACCGGAAATGTAATGACATGTACTATCCATATAGAATAGTATTACCTTAAAATATATTAAAAATCATACCATTATACATCAAACAAACTTTGGTCCATTACCCAAACCTTTGTGCTATCAGACTTTCTCCAAGGGTTGACATCAATCTACAATATCACTCTCCAATGGTTGACATAAATGACAAACAAAAATCCATGCCAATTGTCCATCAACATAAAACAAATGTCTGACACATTTGCAAAGGGATTAAATTATCATTATCTTTCTGAAAAGATTTATTTGAGACTATTATCCAACTGAAGAAATAGTCTCATCTACCTATGAAAAGATTAGATAAACAAAACTTTTGTGGTGATACTCTGAATATATTTGGTCTTGGAGACCAAAAATTCCAATGATCAAGGGAATATTTGTATTATTCCTCTCCTCCTGCACAAAAATATGTAATTTGGGCATCTAGAATCTCTCGTGCTAGGTTTGTTCCTGAGGTTTTTTATTGTAAGGAACTCGTTGCATGGTGTGTGGAAAAGTACATCCAAATTCAAATAATTATACATCTCAAGTATCATTCGTCGATTTCTCTTTCACCTTAATTTTTTTGCAAGATGTTAAAGATAGAAAAACTGACTCTTACTTTCAAAGGTGAAGATTGCAGAGAATTCTTGAAGAAACATAACAATGGGCTTGACCTCCTACCATAATATTTGTAGAATATTGCATCTATCCTAGTAGACATAACCAGAATCCAGGTTGTCTTTCTTAAAAACCCTTATCAATAAATTGCATGGTTATTTACCAGGTTGACAGGTCAGGAAAACACTGCTTCTATCTCGCGCATGATTTTATATATTTTGTATTTTACAGTACAAGAACATGTCATTTTTTATTAGGGAAAACTCATTTATATCGAAATATTGTCCCAATTATCACACTATAAAAATGGCAGAAAATTCTTTATGGCCTCTTATTTGATATTTTTTATTGTGCATTGTTGTCAATTCCCAAACTTAACCATCAGTAAGAGAGTGAATTACGAAACAGATTCAGTTACCTTTTGGTATCAGGCACTATGAAGACATAAGGCCCCTCTGTTTTTGTATGAAGTTTATAATAATTTTTCTTTAGTATTCAAAAAGATTTTGTTGGGAGAAAACACTTCAAGGATATCTAATCAAGATACCATATGTTTAGAGAAAAAGGGGACTATTGAAAAAGTAAAGAATCACAGTATCATAAGGATATTTTTCTCGAAACAAAATCCTTCTTTTCTCCCGTATCATTTATCTGATAAACTATTTATTACAGAGGTGGCAAGGCAATATAACTTTTGGCTACATTTTTTCCATGAAAAAGGAAAAAAACACAGTTTATTCCCCTGCCATGGAAGATTGGAGAGTTCATGTTTTGAAATGTAAATAAAATTGATGAATTTGCAAATCATTTTAACAATGTGAGTTTAAGGTATGTTGAAAAGATCAAAGGTTTTTATACGAGAAAAATATTTGTTGGACATATGGTTTTAGTGGGGTTTAGTAACTGTTTCATCCAAACTATCTTGAATGAAGAAGAAGAGTGTTACATGTCAAAATTACTCAGTTGGATAAGTGACGCATTTTGCTCACAAGTGTCGGAAGTGTCAGGGAAGCATACTGCCCATGTTTTTCTTGTTAATACAGACTCTACCATGTCGAGGGGCATTCCTCCTCCTCCTGTGGAACCCCCTCCAAGTACTGAAGCCATCCTTTTTGATTGGGGTACGCTAACTAGACCTCGTCTTCCCTCTCACATTCATTTCCAGATTACAGTACAGGTTTGTGGTCGGGACGTTCCTCAAACACTGATAGATGAAGGTGCATCCGTTAGTATTTTGTCTTCTGTCGCTTGGTATTCTTTGGGTTGTCCGCAACTTGCACCAGTTACCTAGAATCTGTTAACTTTTAACAAAAGAACTAGTCAACCTTTAGGGATCCTTCCTCGGTTTCCTGTAACTTTGGGAGGGAAAACTGTCTTTATCGATGTCATGGTAGTCCAAGACCCCTTGGATTTCACTTTACTCCTTGGGTGGGATTATGTGTATGCTATGAAAGCTCTTGTATCCACCCTTTTCCGTGTGATATCTTTCCCTCACGATGGAAGAATTGTGACTATTGATCAACTTTCATTCATCAACCCTGATTGGGTTACCTCCCTAAGTGGTTCCTATATGCAGACAGTATCACCCCCGCCGCATGTCAATTATGTGGCGTTGTCTCCCATGACCTCAACTTCCGATGATTTGGATCCGGTAGTTGACATGGTGATCTCTTCGGTAGGATTATTGGAGCCTGATCTCCTTACTCCTATCATGACCCTCGACATGTGTTCCTTCTCGAGTGATTATCTTCCATCCAGCGAAGATCTCCTGGAGGCCATGACCACGTTTTATTCTTTGACATGGTACCCTTCCAGAGAATTATCCTCTTGGAAGCTATGATCCGGACGAGGTCACGAGCATAGTTTCTCTTCTCTGTGGCAAGCTCATTAAAAAATGAAATAGAGGCCACTAGATTTCATGTTGGGGGCATGTCACGAGCATAGTTTCTCTTCTCTGTGGCAAGCTCGTTAAAAAATGAAACAAAGGCCACTAGCTTTCATGCTGGGGGAATAACAAGCATAGTTTCTCTTCTCTGTGGCAAGCTCGTTAAAAAATGAAACAAAGGTCTTGAGCATAGTTTTCCTCTCTGTAGCAAGCTTGTTAAAAAATGAAACAACAATCTGGGGATTGAACCCGAAACCTTGAGCATAGTTCTTTTCTTGTGTCAATCTCGTTAAAAAAATGAAACAATCACCTCTCCCTTCAAGTTGAGTCTTTCGCCAGATCTCGTAGATGTCGAGTCGAGTCTT
>SNQJ01S0125221.1:11756-29309 GCA_010110895.2 Picea sitchensis | reverse complement strand
TTCTGGTATCTCATCCACAAACATGTCTCTAAATTCATGTAGGAAAACAAAGTCTTCTAACTTTGGCTTATCTTCTTTTTCTAATAGATTCGTCACTTGGATGGCATAAACTTGACATCCCTTTCTAATACATTTCTTGAGTTTCATCGCTGAAACTTGTCTGAATGATACAGGTTTTGGTATGCCTTGGGTTGTTCTAACACTGCCAAAATCATCTTTATAGCTAAGTATCTTTATATAATAGTCTAGTACTGCTTTGTGTTGTTCCAACCAATCCATCCCGATAATCATATCATAAGATCCTAGTGGTAAGATGTTCAGATTGGTCCTTATCTTTTGACCACCTAATTTGAACTCAAAATTAGAGATAAAATCAACTACTTTCCTTTTAGTACCTGTTGCTAGTTGTATCAGCCATGATTTTGCATGCTTCAATTTCTTAAGTTTATTCAACTCTACTATATTAGGAGTAATATAACTTAACGTAGCTCCAAGGTCAATTAAAACATAAATTTGAGTGTCATTGATTTTACCTTCGATTCCTGCCACCGAGGATTGGTGGTCATCTTGTCGACCATCTATGGCTGCATTTATCTAATGCAAGCTTCTTCCCACGTCTCCCACCATCGATGCTTCCTTTAGATTATGAATAGTAGTTATGTTTGCTGAAGTTAAATGTGGACAATTCCTCCTTAGATGAGGCTCTCCGCACTCCCAATGCTTTAATGGCTCGTGGGAGTTGTCCCAAAACTTCTTCGTTCCCAGGTTTACCGGTTTACCACTACCTTGAGGATTCAGATGATTGGAGTGAAAATCCTTCCTTGGAAAACTTTTTGTTGCATTTCGATAAGGACCTGGCTGGTATCCCTTCTTCCGCTGGTTCATTCGATCTTTCTTTTTATCCTTCCAGGTCTTGGGAAACTCTACCCGCTATTTATACTGGTCATAACACATTAGTGATTTCCTGAATACCTCACTCAAGGATTTGGGGTTGTCAAACTCAATTCTTTCCCCGTAGGCCTGTGGTAAACAACCTAAGAATCACTGGATTTTAACCTTATCCTCCCGGATGTATGGTACGAACCTTAGTAGCTCCAGAAATTTATTTATAAGGTCCTCCATTGTCATATATCCGAGTCGTAACTTGTAAAATTCTTTCGTCTTCCTTTCATAATAGCTTTCAGAAAGGTATTGTTTCTTGAAATACTTCTTAAAGTCAGACCATTCCAATTGTTTCTCCTTTAGGCCCTTGGGCAATTTCAGGTCCTCCCCCCAATTGTCGGCCTTCCCCTTCAGATTGTCAATGGCCTTTCTGACCTTCATGTTGCTGGAATAGTTGTAGATCTAGAAGTATTTTTTGATGTCCAACAACCATGCCTCAAATTCTTCCCTTGTCCTCGATTCTCCATCAAAGGTAGCTGGTTTAATCTTTTTAAATTCTCCTTCAAGTTGGTCTACTTGTTTTCTTTTTCTGTCTGGTATAGTTTTGTCTTCAGCTGAAGGTGTCCCTTCAGACGAACTGTCTCCTTTTTCTGTTTCCGATCCAGAATTCTTGGAGGCCCTTTTGCTCACTTCTTCATCATGGTTATCATCTTTTGGGATTTTCTTGGTTACTATAATACGTAGCAGGACTTCATTTATCTCTTGCTTCTCCTGCTGTGCTTTCTTCAATTTTTCATTGTTGGCCTTGAAAACCTGCAGTTCAACAATAAGATTCCTCATTGTTTCCAACACCTCCGTGGGTGAGCTTCCATCACTATTCTCTTACTTCACACAACTACCTATCAGATCTAACACAGTAATGCAATAACAATATATCAAAGGAAAAAGAACATAGCATCAATCACACACATAAGACAAGATATACGTGGTTCACCCTCTCTCTAGGGATACATCCAAAGAAATGTGCTTTATAATGTATTAATATGAAGCATATAGTTCTTTTTTGCGCTCTTAGCTAACAAATCTTCTTTCTTCTCCTCTATATCCCTCCCCTTCCTGCACACCCAACTGCAGGACTTGATCTATGCACCTAGCTGAAGATCTTATGATACCAGAAGGCTCTCACTCTTAGCACTTCTCTCTCTCACAACAATAATCCTTCATACTAGAACAAAAATGACAACACACAATCATAACGCCAATACCAACCCAACCCAAGTCCTCTTGACCTTTATTTATACATTACAATAGCTCACTGACATCCTTAGGCCAAAACCTAAGTGTCAAAACCCTATATACCAAAACCCTAGGTGTCTAAAACCCTAGGTAAACTTGACCCGCATTTTCAGGGCTTCACCAGCCTGTCTTTCCTTCTTTCTTGCGCGGTGCTCCAAAGAATCCAATGGTGGCTTTCTTCGCTTGCTCACTAACATCTTATGTTTTCCACGATCCTTCTTCCTTGTTGATTTCTCATCCTCAATATTGCTTCTTTTTACTTCTCTCTGTCTTTTATGCTCTTTTTCTCACTTCGACCCAATGAGAGTCACTGTGTCTTTTGCGCAGTTCGCATTTTTCCTTTCCTGGCTTGACCTTCGCTTACTTCCGTAACCAAGGGCCAACATGCCCCCAAAACTCACCTGTGACTCATCTTGAGGCACTCCATATCTGATTCTTCTGTTTTACTTCGACTCAGACTGTGCAGTGCAACCTTTGTTTTCTACTCTATGCCTCCTCTCCTTCCCTATGCAAACTGTTTTTTCTATGTCGGCTACCCAGTTTCAACTACACCTGGTACCTAGACCCTTCTCCTTATGATTTTACCTAGAGCTGTGAGGCAACTGGTTGTCATAGTACAACTTCAGTCATCTCTCGTTCACTAATCCTTCCTTCCATTCTCCATTAAAAGTCTTCAACTCTTCAACTCCTCCTTCTGTAACATAGGCGACCTAATATTGACTGAGCCAATGCATTCAGAACTTCCCAAGATGCTTTATGAACTTACTGTCATATACGAGTACTAGATCTCCTTGCTTGAATGCCTTCTTCTTGATGTGTCTGTCATGATAAGCCTTTTCTCTTTCCTTTTGCACCTACTGATGGAATCCTGCAATAAGTCTGTCTTCTTCGAGTTCGATCAACTACACAACCCTCTCTTGAACAACGCCAGTGTCATCCATACCTGTAAAGGAAACAATCATTAAGCTTGGTACCAACTATTCCATTGGGACAATGGATTCGAGACCATACACCAACTTGAAAGGGGTCTACATTGTTAGTTTCTTACAAGTGGTTCTATAGGCCTAAAGTACTGTTGGCACTCTTAAATCCAAGTCATCCCTGTTCACACTACAAATTTTCATCAGTTATGTCTCCAAGATCTTGTTGAATGCTTCAATTGTCCCATTTTCTTGTGTATGGTAAGGCGTGTTCTTCTGACGGTGGACTGCAAATTCCTCAATCAAGGCTTCAATTTTTTTATTAATGAAATGTGTGCCTTGATCACTCATAAGGATCTTTGGGCATACAAACCTAGTTATGATGTCATCAAATATGAGGCACGCAACTGTAGTTGCACTATAGTCCTTAACTGCTCTTGCTTCAGCCCATCTGGTTAAGTATTATGTTGCAATAATTATGTACCTTGCTCTTGTGCGCTTTCTGGGTGGGTTTATAGGTCCTACAAAGTCAATGGCCCATTTCTCAAATTCTTGTAGGGTTAGCGGTGGTTCTAATGGAATTTCATCTCTTCTGGATGGTTTTCCAACTCTTTGGCATACATCGCAAGCTTGGTAATAGTCCTTGACATATCTGTGTAAGGTAGGCCACCAAAGACCAGCTCTAAGAACCTTTTGCACAGTTTCTTTCCCTGCGTAATGTCCTCCTACGATGCCTTCATGAGCTTCTGTGAGGATCAATGGTCTCTCTGACTCCATGAAAAATCTTCTCAGTATCTCATCAGGTCCCATCTTGTATAGTTGTCCATCTATAATTGAGAAGTCTGCAACGCGCACTACTGGATGTTTCTTCTGGGGAATTCTATACTCACTAGGTGCCATTCCTGTTGACAGGAACTGAACTATCTCTGTCAATTGGTTATCAATATTTCTAATGGCTAGAAACTATGCATCTCGTAGTGCATCCTCCAAACTGGTCGACTCTTCTCCATGTTCCAACCTTGACAAGTGGTCAGGACCTTTGTTCATTCTTCCTGGCTTAACCACAATTTCAAAATCGTATTCCTGAAATAACAGAAGCCATTTTGATATCCTTCCCCCCACCACTGGTTTGTTTACTAGGTATTTCAGCACGAAGAGATCAATAAACATTTTAAAGTTCCCTCCCAATAACTAGTGGCGAAATTTATGTAGTGCATACACCATGGGTAACCCTTCTCTCTAAGTGGTGGTCTAATTAATCTCAGTTGTGGATAGTTTACTGATGGAAAACATCTAATGGGTGGTCAATGTCTCATGTTCCCGATTGCGCTAACACAACTCCTAATGCAATGGAAAACACAATGACATGTACGTGAAATTCCTTGATCCAATCTGGAAAAACCAGGATAGGTGCAGTAACCATCTTTTGTTTCAGCGTGTCGAAGCTCTGCTAGCATTCTTCGGTCCAGTGAAATTGACAAACTTTCTTCAAAATCTTCTCCATGGGTGTTGTAATCTTAGCATATCCCTCAATGAACTTCCTATAATACCCAGCATGTCCCAGCGCAGTGCGGAGCTATTTGACTAAAGTAGGAGGTGGAAGATCAACTATAATGGCGATTTTAGATGGATCTACCAGCAATCCCTGCTTGCATACAATATGACCTAACAACACTCAAAATGGTGAGAATAATATGCACTTATTCAGATTCAAGGCAATTTGACACTGCCTTCATTTGTCCAACATTAGCCTTAGACATTCAATATGATTTTTCAATAAACTAAAAACAGTCCAATCATCGAAATATGCTTCTAGAAATTTACGCAGAAACTCTTTGAATGCTTCGACCACCACCCTGGAAAAGATGGTTGGGGAATTATTCAATCCAAATGACATCATTGTATACTGGTAGGATCCCCATTCTATTACAAATGTGGTCTTGTGGTGATCTTCCTTGGAAATACGGATCTGATGTTATCCTGAAAAATCCATCTGTAAAATAATATACTTCCTGGCCTCCCACATTATCTAACACTTCGTCAATTAATGGCATAGGGAAGGGGTCATGCAAACATGCATTGTTAAACTTCCTGAGATCTATGTAGATCCTGATATCTCTTGTCTTATTGTCATGTACCACCATAGAGATAAACCACTCTGACTCTTCCACAGGTTCTATAATCCCTGCTTCCAGCATTCTGTCGAGCTCAATCTTCACTTTCTCCTTATATTTAGATTTCAATCTGTAGGGTCTCTATTTAACTGGTTTTACATCTAGTTTCAAAGGGATCCTCATCTCTCCCATAGGCCCTTTAATGCCCTTCATATCAGTGAACTTGGTTGGAAATAAGTCCTGATATTCATGCAGTAATTTTGTTATCTTGTCGATAGTAGCAACATCCTAGTAATCTCCAACATTTGCAAGCTTCTGTGTCTGCTCTATTCCAATATTGACTTTCTTAATCTTGATTGGTTGTCCAATGAATGGTAGTTGAACTCCTGGTCCTTCAACGTCTCTTTGGCCTTCTATATCGGCGATGTTCACCTTCCTAGTATCATTGTCCTCATCAACATTGATGTTGTAATATCCTTACAGCTTCTGGAGAGGTGCAATCCATTAATCCTTTTATTGTTCTAAAGGGAGCCTAGAGGCCTCCTGAAATACTTTTTTTGTGACAATCTGTAATGATTGATCTACTGAAGGAAATTTACTTTAAAATAAGAAGGGAGTTACAAAATTCTGAGTCACACCTTCCTAATCAGCAGTGACAAGGCGCATCTCTGCTTGAAGATACCAGTTGATAGGTGTCATGTCCAGTGTGTTAATGAATTTGTGCACCCACTGCTCTCGTGGACTGTTTCTCCGGGATTCCTAGCAACTTCACACATGGTCCTTTGGGAAGCTTCGATGCGTGTACCGAACTTCACAACCTTCTACTTGTGCTGAGAACCGCGTTGTCATCAAGGTGCGACATTGTACCCAGTCTGCAATGTTAGTTTTGTGTGTCCCCCACCATCTTGCTGGGGTTTCTTTCAGGGCCTCATCCATTGCCAACAATATCTTTTTCATTGGTACACTTTCTTCAAAGTCCAACAAGAAGGCTTCTAAAGGATTCAGACCATCAAAGGTGTTTAAGTTACTTATTGTTGTGTCGATCCAATGAAATTTTCTAGTTAATATAGCACATCTTCTTGTAGATACTTCATACATTTTATTCTACTATTTCTCCAGTGCTTCTTTTGAGTGTGATGAACATGTGTTGTCACTTCACCAGCTTAGGTTTCCATCGGTCATAGGATTAATGTAATCATGTTGTCTGACTGTTAGTTTGTATATGTTTTCTAGCTCATATGCGTGGTCTTACTTTGTGATGGTATCTGTGTATCGCTGAACTTCATCTGGATCTAAAGGTTAAATGACCCTAAGGCCATCTCTTTCAAAATTCATATGTCTATTCTTTAAATCAACCACAGTGGAATTATTGAAATCCCAATCAATTCCTAATAGCATGGGGTAAGGACAATTATCATCAACTATCTCAATTACCTCAAAATATGAAAACGTTTGTACTCTGTTGATGTCCACAGAGACATGTTCCAGTCTACCAAAGGGGATTACATATTGTTGATTAGCCATCCTAAGCCTGATAGGGGAATATATCAACTTGGGTTTTCCCATTAGTGCCTAGGTTTGCTTCTTCATTACATTGACCTCCGACCCTAAGTCGAGGACCACATAGTCTATATCATATTCTCCTATTTGAGAAATCAAGTGTAATTCCTTATTTGTCCTCCTTTTTGTGATTTGGTGTACTTACCTATTTAGTAAGGGGTCTATCTTTCCTAGATCATACTGTGTGATTAAATTTTGTAGTTCCTGTACAACGCTCTCATCCTGAATAAACTTAATACAAGTATATAGAAATTCCATGAGCTTTCTTACCTCTTTTCCTTTTCTTGGTGAAGCAGACTGATCAAATTCCTAAGGCATTCCATATTCTCTCACTTCTAGTCGTGTCTTTGATGAAGAGCCTTGATATCCTTTGAAATATTTTCTTGCCTCCTAGAATACGTGTCTTTCTTTCTTTGCATCAAATGTTTGGGTCTTCTCTGTAGCTTTCCTGACTTCTGATTCTTATGTAGTCTAGGGTATTCTCCATGAGGTTCAACATATATCAGCTACACTTGTGGGTTCTGTTGAGGTCCTTGTTTCTCCTCAAGTTTAGCTAGAAGCATAGAGCAATCTTCTATAACATGTTCAAACGAGTTGCAGTAGCTGCAAGTAGTGCAAGGGTTCTGACAGTCCCTTGCGAGGTTTCCTGGTTGTGCGCAATTGTAACATGTGATCTTTCCTTGGCCTCGACCCATAAATCCTCCTCATCCTCATCCTATGAATCCGCCACGAGGGTTGAAGTTTCCTCTCCCAAATGAGTTATACTACCTAGTGTTTCCTTCTTGCTGTACTTCGCCTTGAATTTGGTATATGTATCTCGAACTTTCATGCATGAGGTCATAAGCCCTTCAATCCCTATCATCGTGCCCCATGAAATTATAGACTGTGCAATACAAATTTGTGGGTATATGAACATATCTTTGCATGTAATAACACTCACCAGGGCGATGTCTATTTCATCATACCTTACACCAGGGTAAGGTGACTTGCTTCAAAGGGATCGGAGTGCCAGAGGCCAATTATTCATGAAATAGGGGGAAATTATCCTCGTCATGGCCTTATGATTTGCATATAACACACTAGATGTCTTCTCTTTTATCTTCTCCCTTGTCTTTCTTCATATCTTCAACCTGTAGAGAAAAACTAGTTAGCTTACTCAAGATCTGACTCATACTTGAGTTGGATTCTCCCATAGGGGTTGATTCTAACTTCATGGTGATATAGAGCACATCAACCTATGAATTATTATTCTGTTTCATCAGAGGAAATATGATCTGCGGTAAGAGGGCAGCAATGACCACTCTTTGTTCTGGTCATCTGAGATCTAAAAAGTCAATCGACCTCTTAAGGTCTTAATATTTGATCGAATTCCCAAATGGGTTCAACTACCTTCTGCTTGATCTCTTTCATCTATGTGATACATTGTGACTCTAATTTGGGTTTCTTGAACTTTGCAGTCAATGCATTCTTGATCTCATTTAGTGGATTAGGTTGTGCAAGTCCATGAACAAGCTTCATGTACCATCTCAGTGCGCGATCTTGAAGGGTAGTACTAAAATGATTTCTTTTAACAACTTCAACGATGACATTTTTAATATTCCATATGGCTTCACACATAAACCAGTGTTGATCGGGATCTTCAGATCCATCTCCCCTAAAGTTAGGGAGCCTCATCTCATCTGCCATAGATATTCCTAGGTTTCCTGTTTGAGTATGTGGTGGACTACTAGTGATAGTTCTATGAACGTTCTACTAGCTTGGATTACTTTTATTTATTAATGCTACTAAATTGATAGAAGAATCAATAGTACTTACTTTAGCAGTCTGCGGAGTTCCTAAAGTTTTTGGCTCATCCTGGCGAGGTTCTTCAGCTTTCCCTTCCTCTACCCTAGCGGGTTCTAAATGCTCTTCATCCATCATATCTGCCTCTTCTCCACTATAGAAACCCTCATCCCCGTAGTTTTGCTTGAACAGGTTCACAAGATGAACTTCTCTGAATGATCTCCCATGGCACAAATGTCCAGCCTCTACGTCGTTTTCGCTGTCTGAATTCTTGAACGTTAGCCTTTTCAAATCCAATCAATCTATTGTATCTTCAAGATGTTCTTCTCATGCAATAACATCTTGATCCTCAACTTCATAAAATGTAAAAATTTTCCTCTAAGTCCCTTGAAGAAATATCTCTTGACTTGGCTATATGACTCTACTCTATCAAAAGCAAACTTGGTGATGTACCCTCCAATGGTGTTATCAACCCAGTGATCTACTACTCATGACACGATGTTATCAACTCATGACACGATGTTCTTTATCAGTGTCGACATCCAAACTACAAGAGGTCTATATCTGATCTCAAACTGGGTATCTGCTAACCTGGCTGACCACTCATATAGCTCTTGATGGATTCCTCCAAAGAATATCTCATGTATAACAGTAAAAATATATCTTCCTAACCAATCCTTTGTACTAAGATTAGGGTTCTTGTTATGGGCTTCAATGAAGTCCTTTTCTTGATCCTCTATACACCTCTGAATATCTGTATTTGATGGGAAGCACCTTTACATTCTCTCAAGAATATTCTAGTCCCAGCAATAGAACCATTTGTTGGCACATGGGTAGACCCAGGGTTCACTCCAAGAGTGCACCAACAAACCCTATCTACTGGCCCTTTCGGAAACACCTGAGAGGCATATGCAGTCTCAACCAAAGTAATTATGAGGGGGTTGTAGGACAAAGATGTATACAACCAAGGGGAATATCAAGTGGATCGACTATGAGAGAAATTCAGTAATTTATATATCACTTAACAACTTGTCTCTTACTTCGCACAACTACATATCAGATCTAACACAGTAATGCAATAAAAGTATATCAAAGGAAAAAGAACATAGCATCAATCACACGCACAATACAAGATATACGTGGTTCACCCTCTCTCTAGGGCTATATCCACATAACTGTTCTTTATAATGTATTAAGATGAAGCATATAGTTCTTGTCTGTGCTCTTAGCTAGCAGATCTTCTTTCTTTTGCTTTCTATCTCTCCCCTTCCTGCACACCCAACTAAAGGACTTGATCTCTACACCTAGCTGAAGATATTACGATACTAGAAGGCTCTCACTTTTAGCACTTCCCTCTCTCACAACAATAATCCATCATACTAGAATGACAATGAAAACACACAATCATAACGCCAACAACAACCCAAACCAGGTCCTCTTGACCTTTATTTATACATTAGAATAGCTCATCGACATCCTTAGGCCAAAACCTAAGTTTCAAAAATATAGATACCAAAATCCTAGATGTATAAAACCCTAGGTCAACTTGACTCACGTTTTCAGGGCTTCTCCAGCCTGTCTTTCCTTCCTTCTCACACGGTGCTCCAAAGCATCCAATGGTGGATTTTTCAGCTTGTTGAGTTGTCCACAATCCTTCCTCCTTGTTGGTTTGTCATCCTCGATCTCCTCGTCCAAAAACTTGCTTCCTTTTCCTTCACTCCTTCTTTTCTGCTCTTTTTCTCACTTCGACCCACTGACAATCACTGTGTCTTCCGTACAGTTCACATTTCACCTTTCCTGCTTTGAACTTCTCTTACTTCCATAACCAAGGGCCAAAATAGTCGTTGATCTAATGAGGACATGCATCAGTGGATTAGAGCCTTCGGATAAAATCCAAACAATGGAAGGGTTGAAGTTTGAGAACTCTGGAGTTCGTAGTTCCGAAGTGATCAACACCGTTGAATGAATGGGACATGTGTCCACAGATCATCGACTCCATGGGATTGGAGTACGGAAGGAGTTGGGTTTGATATTTCAAAATCTTGAAGTATAGAATTGCGAAGAGATCACATCCGTTGATCTCAGAGAGACAGATCTGGTCCGTTAATCGGGAAAAACACATTTGAATTTCCAGTTTGGAAGTATCATCAAGATCGGGAGATCGACGATCCCATAGCATTGTCGGGACATGAGTTGTGTGGAGTTTAAAATATTGAGGGCAGGCCGCAATCCAAACTTTGGTTTTGTTAGGAGGACACGTGGAGGCCTAAGGATGATTGGGGGCCCAAAAGTGGTTTAACTCCAAACTACTTGTGATCGCGCCCACAATCGCATGGTCATCACCAAAGGTCACATTCAAGAGAGGGATTATCTGAAAAAGGATCTATCTCCCAACACTCTTAGGTTTCATAGCAAAGCTAAAGAGAAGATCGTTGGTTCTATTGGACCTGCACCAAGAAGCCGAAAGGGCCTGTGTCTTGATACAAAAGGAATCCATTAAGGTTTTAGAGAGTCATCTGACTCAAGAATTAGAGATCCTTTGACCGGGAGGTTGCATAGCCATATGGGGGAGTAGGGTGGTTGCATCAGGTTGTATCAGAGATGATTTTAAGTTTTTTTGTAGACAACAGACAAAAGGAGAAAGGATACAAGTTGGCATCAAGAAAATTTGATTTTCCTTTGTAGGTGACGCAGTGGAATCATGCCACCGAGGAGGAGTAGAGAGAATACAAAAATTGAAGAAGAAATGAGGCAACTCTGAATTATACTAGACGCTATGGAAACAGTGCAGAGGAGAGCACGAGACGCTGGAGATATCAATGAAGCTGAGAGCGAAGAAGAAGAAGTGGAAGAAAATGTAGCATAGGATGTTTTAGAGGATCGCTTAGTAAAAGTTTTTTCAAAGTTAGTAGCCAGAGCAAGGATAGAGGTACCAATGTATGAAGGCAATTTAGAAGTTGAAGAATTGTTAGATTGGGTACATGCTATGGACAATTAATTCGATTATGAAGATATCGAAGAAGACAAGATGGTGAAGTATGCAGTGACAAGACTAAAAGGTCATGCAGAACTATGGTGGGATGAACTACAAGCCGAATGCAGGAGAAATGTTAAGCAAAAAATTAAAAACTGGGATAGGATGGTAGCCAATATGAAAGCCAAATTTATCCCAAAGGATTACCAAATCAATCTATTCAGAATATTGCAAAACATGAAAAAGAGAAGCTTATCAGTGAAGGAGTACACTGAGTAATTTTAGAGACTGAACATCAGGGCTGGACAAAAGGAAAATGAGGATAAAAAAATAACTAGGTATATCAATGGGATGAGATATGAAATCCAAGAGGAGATCAACATGATGTCGGTTAGTACAATCGAGGATGCTTATCAAGTAGCCTTGAAAGATGAAGAGAAATTTTCTAGGAAACAAAGCCAATGAAACAGAGGATGAAATTCCAGCAGAGGTAAGGGAATCAACAGAGACAAGTTACAGAATCTGAAGCATGAAGCTGACAAACAACATAGTCACCTAGAGAAGGGTGGAAGTTATAGAGAAGGACAACAAGGAGGAAGAATCTCTTTTTCTAGAGGAAGAGGAAGAGGAAGAGGTAGAGGAGGCATTGTTAAGTGTTATAAGTATGGAAAGCAAGGGAAAAAGTCTTGGGAATGTCCCAAGAGAAGGGAAGAAGGAGGAGGACAAACACACATTGTTGAAGCACAAAATCATGTACCTCACTCATTGCCACCCATTAGGAGCATAGGCCATCGTATTGACCTTATTCCAAGAGCTAGTTTACGAAACAAAGAAGCTTATAGGTTGACACCTAGAGAGAATGAGGAAGTCAAAAATCAAATCGAAGAGTTGTTGGATAAAGGCTTAGTTAGGGAAAGCCTAATACCATGCGTAGTACCGACTGTGTTAAGTCCAGAAGGATGAAGGATGAAGAATGTGTAGAGATTCCTAAGCCATCAACAAGATAACCATTAGGTATAGATTCTCTTTACCGAGGATGGATTATTTGATGGATTGTTCGAGTGGAGAAAGCTATTTTTCCAAGATAGACTTGAAGAGTGGATATCATCAAATAAGAACGAGAGAGGGAGATGAATGGAAAACAACATTCAAGACAAATGAAGGATTGTTTGAATGGATGGTTATGACATTTGGGTTGAAAAATGTACCCAACACATTTATGATATTGATGAATGAAGTATAGAAGGAATTCATAGGAAAATTTGTCATAGTATATTTGGATGACATACTAATCTTCAAGAAGACAAAGAGTGAACACTTAATACATTTGGCATCAGTGATGGAAAAGTTGCAGCGGGAAAAATTGTTGATAAATCTGAAGAAAAGTTATTTTATGAAGACATAACTCATATACTTGGGTTATGTGACCTCTCCAAATGAATTGAATATGGATCCAGAAAAGGTAAGAGAAAGCAAAGAATAGCCATCGCCAAACAACATATTTGAGGTAAGAAGTTTTCATGAGTTAGCAATGTTTTATAGAAGGTTTATCATAAATTTTAGTGGTATATGTGCAACCATGCTAAACATTGTGAAGAAGAAACACAAGTCTTTTAAATGGACAAATGAATATGAAAAGAGTTTCAAGGTGTTGAAGGAGAAGGTCACAGAACAACCAATTATGGTCTTACTAGATTTTGGAAAAACATTTCAAGTGAGATGTGATGCAAGTGGATTAGCTATTGGAGCAGTCTTGAGTCATGATAATAGGAGAGTTTCTTATTTAAGTGAGAAACTGAATGACAACAAGAATAAGTATTCCACATATGAAAAAGAATTTTATGCAGTAATTCAAGCTTTAAAGAAGTGGAGACACTATCTAATTCCTAAGGAATTTGTCTTGTACAATGATAACCAAGCTTTGCAATTTATTACTAGGCAAGAAAAGTTGAATCAGAGACATGCAAAATGGGTAGAATTTTTGAAAATTTCTACTTTTGTTATTAAACATATTGTTGGAACTACTAACAAAGTTGCATATGTTTTGAGCAGGAGGAGTTTTATTGTACATGAATTCCAAGTGGAGACCTTAGGGTTTGAACACCTCAAGGAGATGTACTGATAAGATGCATATTTTAAGGAAGCTTATGAGGCATGCAAGAATCCTTTATTAGGAGACAGAAGCCCTTGGACTGAATATTTGATCCAGGATGGATTATTTTTCAAGGGAAACAATTTGTGCATACCAAAATGCTCAATGAGAGACAACCTACTGAAAGAGAAACACATTGGAGGTTTAACTGGACATTTTTTTCATGATAAGACATTTGCACAACTGAATAATTCGTATTATTGGTCGAGCATGAAAGCAGAGGTGAATTTTTTTTTGAACAAATGTAAAATTTGTCATTATGTAAAAGGAAGACAAAAGAACACTAGTTTGTATCATCCATTGCCAATTCCAGAAAGGCCGTGGGATGCAATCAGTATGGATTTTTTTTGGGTATTTAATAGAACTTATAAAGGGAGCGATTCCATATTTTTTTTCGTGGACAGATTTTCAAAAATGGCACATTTCATACCATGCCAAAATACAAACAATGCTACACGCATAGACAATTTGTTTTTCATAGAAGTAGTGAGATTACATTGGTTTCTTAGGAGCATAGTTTCAGACAAGGACACCAATATTTGTAGGACACTTTTGCAGGATTCTATGTAAAAGGATGGGGACAGACTTATCCTTTAGTTCAACATATCACCCTTAGATAGATGGACAGATTGAAGTAGTAAACAGGAGTCTAGGAAACTTGTTGAGAAGTTTGGTCACTAAGAAAGGTCAACAATGGGATTAGATTCTGGCGCAAGTATAATTTTCATTCAACAATTCAGTGAACAGGAGCACAGGGAAAGTCCATTTGAAATCGTTTTTGGTATACAACCAAGAGGGATTACAGAGTTGAGCGATATAAATCAAGATGAGTTCAGAAGTGCTGGAGCAGAAGATTTTGCAACAGAAATGTAGAAACTCCATGACAGAGTCAGAGAACAACTACAGAACAACAACCAGAAATGTAAGAGCAGAGTTTATCAAAAGAGGAGAGAAGTTTAATTTGAAGTTGGATATGAAGTTTTAGCTCATTTGAGAAAAGAGAGGTTTCCAAGGGGAACATATAACATGTTGAATATGAAGAAAATAGGACCATGCGGGATTCTCAGAAAATTCACAGCCAATGCTTATGAAATTGAGTTGCCAAACAATGTTGGGATATCACCGATATTCAATGTTGCAGAGTTGTATCCTTACAAGAGAGATGAGGTAGGAGAATCAGATGATAAGAAAAAAGTTCAGTGGGAAGAACAATTTCCCACAGCAGAAAAACTTTAGATGGAGAAAGACTTTGAATAGAGAGATGGAAAGAAGACTAGGAGGAAGACGTATCTTGAATACTTAGTAAAGTGGAAAGATCATCTAATAGAAGATGCAAGATGGGTCACTGAACCTGATATTTTGAAGCATGGAAAAGCAATGCAGGAAGTCATGGACAGGAGTCCATGAAAATTTTAACCAGAGGAGTATTATGCAGGAGCATCGCTTTCGAAGTCAAAACACAAGCATGGAGGCAAAGGAATGACATCTTAGCATGACAGAGTTCACATCAAAAATTAACTCAGAATTAAATCGAGTTGTTGAGATATTTTTGAAAGAAACATTTTTAAATATGTCATGTTTGTAAAGTCGTGAAGGATTGTAAGAGGTTGCAGATATAGAGTGTTGACTCTTATCTGGCAATAATTGTTATTTATTGTAATAGGAAAAACTAGGTAACCGCTAAGATTTTTATAGGATAGGTTATAGACAGGATGACGAAATCTCATGGAGTCGATCCTTAGATAGTTTGTTGTTGCATTGAAAAAATAGATAGTATGAGAAGTATGAGAAAAGAGATAGAGGTCAAATAGATCAGTAGAACATAGTAGAGTAGAAGAAAGACTATGTAATTTGTTTTCATAAATGAATAGAACATACATAATTGTCCCATATCCTTGGACTGTGTTTTCTTTATGTGTGAATGAATGAATATTGTATTCTGTATCTGTGTTTTAGTTCATTTTCGTTCATTTATGATTGTTCGAGAGATTGACTGTATGAGTTCGTGATCAAACTGGATGAGTTTCAATTGTTTCTCTTCTGACACTCGTATGCAAGTTGTGCATATAGAACGCACAGAGTGCATCGAATGAGTCTCAGATTGACTTAGAGGAGTTCAGAGAGAGAACAAAGGAAAATTAAACCAGGTGCAAGATGTGCACAATGTCAAGGAGTGACCAAGCATCAAAGAACCAGAAAAATGGAACGCTAAGTGGGCAAGAAGAATTTGTTTTCAAAAAATCCTTTGATCTGAGTTATCGAAATCCAGAGAACGCAAGGTGTGCATGGGAAGTCGAAATCCTTTAAGGATAAAGCTCATAAGAGATATCACTTTTCGTAAGTGTTGAGGAGATCCAAGAGTTGGAAGAAGATTAGAATCTCAGGAGAGAGGAGCGACAGTGATCGTTGGATCACAATGGAGAGGATCAACAACCTTGTGATATATGTAAGGTGCACGAGACTTAATGCCTTGCACGCGCAGGAGAGAGAACCCATCAAGGTTAGAGACTTGAGGTTTCTAAACCCCGAAGATCCCTAAACCCAAAGTAGAATCTCATTCGTTCAATCGCAGGAACAAATCTGAGTCATTAAATTGTTCGGGTTAAACTTCAAGTGTCAAATTGTTAGTGTGGATCTGAGCCTTCAGATACCGTGAGTCCAGGAGGAGGGAAGTTTGAAACTTGAAACACTCGAAGCATGGAGAGAAGAAGCGTCGGAGATAATCTAGACCGTTAGATCCAGAAGGGTGCGTGTCAGCAGGTCGAGAGATCTAGAGGAAGGCGAAGGCTGAGTGTTGAAACACCCGAAGCCCAAAGAGTCGAAGAGTCGAAGAGTCAAGAGTCTTCAATATACAATTGGACACTTGTCAATAGATCACGAGCTCCAGGTAAGTTGTTGTGGATTTTTGGTTGAGAACTGAGACCGCCAAACCCCAAAGACCCAAAGTGATTCAGAGTTTTCTGATCTAGGAGAGACGTGGCATAGATCCATTCACTTTGGGTAAAGTCCCGAATTAATCCTTGATCATTAGATCACGAGGACATGCGATAGAAATCTGCATACTTCATGGGGAAAGAAAAGTTGAGATTTGAAAAGTCTGAAGTCTAGAGATGTTAAGGGATAGCAGTCGTTGATCCAACCAGGACACGCATCAGTGGATTACAACCTTCGGATAAAATCCAAACAAGGGAAGGGTTGAAGTTTGAGAACTTCGGAGTCTCAATTTTCGAAGTGATCAACATCGTTGATTGAACACGACAGGTGTCCGCAGATCGTCAACTTAGGGGAATTGGAGTACGGAAGGAGTTGGGTTTGAGATTTCAAAATTCCGAAGTCCATAATTGTGAAGAGATCACATCCGTTGATCTTGAAGAGACAGATCTCATCTGTTGATCGGGAAAGAGAATATCTGAACTGCCAGTTTGGAAGTATCGTCGAGATCGCGAGATCAACAATCCCATAGCATTTTGAGGACATGATTTGCACAAATTTTAAAATATTGAGGGCAGGACGCAATCAAAACTGTGGTTTCATTAGGAGTACACATGGAGGCCTCAAGATAATTGTGGGCCCAAAAGTGGTTTAACTTCAAACCGCTTGTGACTGCGCCCACAATCGTGTGGTCATCACCCAAGGTCACATTCAAGAGAGGGCTTATCTGAAAAGGAGTTATCACTCAACACTCTGAGGTTTCACAGCAGAGCGAAAGAGAAGGTCATGAGTTCTATCGGACCTGCACAAAGAAGCCAAAAGGGCCTGTTTCTTGATAAAGAAGGAATGTTAAGGTCCTAACCCACACATAGGTAGATCAATGTATTCGGATGTAATAAAGGTCAATATTAATAAGTCCTTTCAATAAAATAGAATAAGGAG
>SNQJ01S0125220.1:37304-53413 GCA_010110895.2 Picea sitchensis | reverse complement strand
AAAGAGTCTTGAGAGAGGTTGAGTGTGTGTAAGCTTGGTTTGTCTTTAATGTAATATCTCCCTTGAACGATAAATAAACTGAATATCATTGTCCCGTGTATGTTTCCATGTATAGGGTTTTATCACGTAAACAAAATGCTATTTTCTATGTGTTGTAATTTGTGTGATTGCATCTTATTCAATATTTGCAATTAGATATATGTGTTTTTATGCTTCCTCTACAACAAAATTACACCCCATATAAATATCTTAGCTTAAAATATGTGATTTTCCATAGTTTGTAATCAAAGTGTAAATTTTCTATTATATTTTTTTTTGTTTCTTTGAAAAATTGTTATATATGATTCTTTGGTAATAAACTATTTGCAAATATATGATCGGGAATGAAGGTAATTATTTTAAATTTTTTTACAACTCTAAGTATATATTATATGAACATCTTATGAACTTATTGCTTTGGCTTTTTACTTTTTTTTTTTACCACCTGTTCCGCCAAACTAGTGGAAACCGAAACATGTGGTCAACTATTATGCTTTCATCCAAAAAAGGGCATCCACCACTTGCCCTGCCAATTGGAAACCAAAGAAGGCAACAGATGATAGTGTTGAAAGAACTGTCTGTGTAATCTAAACAAACTAAAAAAGTCTAAAAAAATAAAACTAGGCAAGAAATGAGCAGAGTATCAGTCCAGGTTGACAAGAAAAAAGAACCATCATCGTGCTGGTGGAGTTCAGAGAATTGTGCAAATATAGACATTAGCAGAGATTTGATAACTATGGAACTTGTCATTTGAGGCTCCACTGTGAAGGATGTCATTTTTGGGATGGAGAAGGAAGGGTTGTGCGCAAGTCAGGCACCTCTGCTTGGCTGGTGCATTTGAAAACGCATCGAACAACATGTCAATGTGGTTACTGATGAGGGTGTCTCAATGAATTTGGTCCACCATATAACCTCTGATGTCGAAAATAAGCTTCAGCTACTCCGGGATGAAGAGGGTTGAGAGAGCATGGTCGCATTCCTTAATTGTGTTCAATGGTGGAGAAGCCAAGATGGGGAATTCCTCCTACATAGTGCAAGTGATTCCCTCCATATCCTCTAATGCTCATGTAACCACCTCTCTAGTACTGGGGTGAATGTGCGTATATGGGGCTGTGTGGAGGAATTCCTCCTGAACAATGCATGTGGCACCTTCCATTGCCGCCTCTGTACCTATATCCACCTTACTGGTGTTGGGGCGCAAGTAGTCAACCAGGACCATGTAGAGGAGGGATTCTTCTAGAACCTGGATTGGTTCTTCTAGGAATTCCTCCTCGACGTAGGCCATTGGAGAAGTATGAGGTCGCACAGTGTGCTGAGTCTGAGCAAATGACAGGGCCCACTCTAGATTATGAAGGAGTCTCTACTTAGCTGCATGAGTATACCAGGTAGGGCCTCACCTGGGATTTCCTCTCTCTCTCGGTATGGTAGAGCCTAGGGGGAGAAGAACCAATTGGACTAAAACCAAGAGAACCAACTATGCCAAAAACCAATTTCCGGGCAGAGTGAGGTGAAAGAGCGAAAAGGTGAAGTGTTGCAAGCCATGGCTAAGTTGGATAGATAACCAAGGGACGAACATGATTGTAATACAACCATGCATACTCAACACCTGCCTCCTACCATTAATCAACAAGACCTCCATTAAAATGACGCGAGGGAGTTTTCCTCCCTTCCTCTGCAAGTTTTTACGATCGCCCTCCATTCAAGATTGGGGTGAGGGACGGCGGCTAGCCGTATTTATGGTTGAGTTCACGGGAGGTATGTGTGGCCTCCTTCTACTATGTGGCACCCCACCCGAGGATTTTTTTATATTTTTAAGTACTATGATATATAACAAATATTTTTAAAGAAAAAAATTAGTTAAACGTTTTTAAAATTATAACACTTAAAGAAATGATGAAAAGAATTATAACACTTAAAAAAAGGAAAAAAAATGTTTTTAAAATACAATGAGGAAACACATGCTCTTAACCATTAAACTCACTCAAAATTATGTTTAACGAATAATAAATTAATATAACAAGTGAAATACTACCTAAATAAATTACATTTTCTTAATTAAATTAATTTTAAATGGCCATGAATTATAATATATAGAGCAATGTAGTAATGAATTATATCCTTTATAAAGGGATTTTTTTCCCATTCAAATATTTTTAAAGTACCATGAATTATAACAGGTGAAGCAATGTCTATGATAAGAAACAAGGTTGCGTGACAACTGAGTCCCCGCCAAGGAGGTTAGAAAGCAAATTTTGAAAAATGGGGTCGAAGTGTAAATGAAACGAAGTGTTTGGTGAAAAATGTATATGAGGGAAATGTTGTGTTCAAGGTGCATATTTTGGAATATGGGGCAAAAGTAAATGATGGTTGGCAGGCCGAGCACCATATAATTTTGGAAAGTATATAGCAAACATTTTTTTTTTTGAAAGTATATAAGAAAGTAAAAAAATTATTGATAGTGCAAGATTAAATTTGGAAATTTAAATGCATTTTCAATGTGGACTGGTGAAAGATAAAAATATATGATGACATTAAAAATATATGATGACATAAAATTAATAGGAGATAAGAAATATAAAAAATTTAATGTATTTGCGAACATTTTCCATAAATGCATTTGTTATAGAGAGTGCTGAAATATAAGAGTAGAGTCTTTAGGATATAAAAATTTAGATGCATTTTTATTTGAAATCTGTCAGAAAATAGAAGTTTGTTACATACCATTGAAAATTTTGAAATATACAAAAAAAACAAAGTGTGTTACATATAAATCGAAATTTCAATGCGTTTGTCATGTAGATTGGGATTGCGTCTCCCTCGAACCATTAGAGAAATATTTACAAGAAACAAGATTGTGGAAAGAAGATAGAGTGCAACAACTGCAAAAGAAAATAAATGGAAAGGTATAAGTTTTTGCCTATATATGTTTATTTAAGAAAGTGGAATAACTGGGTTGAGAAACGAAGAAAGATGGGATGAGTAAACTTACGGTGAGGGTACATATGAGTGATTTGGCTATTTTCTTGCGGTTTCCCTTTCATTGATGTCGACGACGACTGCGATTTCAAGGTTGTTCTCCACGACTGCTGGAATTCTAGTAACTGCCTGTTGTCTTTCGTTGGCAGCCTGTTTCAATTTCCTTTCAACCCATTATTCAATGTATGCTCTCATTGGGGAGACGTTGATCTCATTCCGGATATTGATGTTGAAAATATCATTTTCTAATTCCTGGAAGTTGATAGAAAGATTAGAGAGAGCTTGATGAATTTCCTCATTTTGTACTACATATTTGACTAGCCAGTCATGGATGTGAGATTGATCAAATTGAAGGATGCTATAAAAATTTTCTAGAGAGAAGGTCTTCAACATAGCAACCTGTTTATCAAACTCTTCTCTGGTTAAGGGCAATAAGTTTGCGATTAAGAGGGGGTCTTGGAAGTCATTTGTTTTCCTGGCTAAGTCTATATTTGATAGCTTTGTGACTAATTTATCTTTCTTAGATATGACTTGTTGACATGACTGAACAATGAGACGTAGGTTGTTTACTTTTTCTTTCCAACATGCATTCAATTGGCCGATCCAGTTTTTGGATGGAATATCTTCTTCTCTTCTTTCTGTTTCTATCATATTTTTGACAATCTTGCCAAAAGGGATGACCATTTTTAAGAAGAAATTGTCTTCATCTTTTAATTCAGCTTGGAAAATCTTGAGCAAGCTATGTGCCCTGGTTCCAAGGGAAGCGATGGTTTGTGATATTTTCCAGGCATCGGTAACCAGTTCCATTCTTTTTGTGATATTTTTTTCCACATATCCTTTACAGGATGCGAGCAAGGTGGAGGGTGTTTTTACATTGGGTGCAGGGGTGCCAGGCATGGCTATTGCCAAAGGATCAACAAGCAATGGAATATGAAAGAAAGCGTCTTCCAATTCCTTGACTCGATCCTTCAGTTTGGCATTGTGGGTCTCCAAGCATTCAATGGAGTCATGAAGTGCCTTTCCGGTCGTGGTGTGAAGTTGACAGATTTGGGACGGCCACATGTTGGCAACGTCAACCTTTGAACAAGATTTTCCTTTGATATTTTTAACATTTTTTTTCTGAAATATCAATTTTTTGTTCCGGCTATCAAAAACAGTGCTCTGGAACATGAAGGATTCATCTTCGTCAAAATTTTGGGCAACGGATATGTGCATTGGATGGATATGGTGGATGTTGTCCTTGGGATGATCAAAGAAGGGGAACATGGCATCTAGATCAGTGTCAATTTCCATGTTCTCAGTCTGAATTTCTGGGTCTTCTGCCTGCCCCACATTTTTTTTTCTCTTCTTCTCCACTGGAATCTTGTGAGAACTATCAATTTTAGAGTGAGGAGGGTCGTTATCTCCTCCTCTATTTGAAGAATTATGGGTTTCTTTGTTGTTGTGATGGGCCGTTCGAGCGATGCTCTGGGATGTCGTACTTTTTGGAGTGGTATTTACAGATTAAACACTCTTGTCACTGGGGTCTTTCCCCTGTTGCATGTACAATTTGGTGTAGATTTGCACTGTCTCTATGTCACTGGCATTAGAGGCAGGCCCGTGATTGTCTCTATTTTTGGGCAGGTGTTTATTTACAAAACAATCACCGAGGACAAGTGAATGTAAATGTTGTCTAAAAATATCATAGGGTTCGAATCCTTTTATGTGTTCAACATATATAAGGTTGGAGATACTAAAATGTGCTGCAAAATCGTCAAATTTGTTGACGTTTTTCAACACGAACTCCCCTATTTTCCAAGGCATAGGAATGAACTGTTTTTTTTTCTTCCTTTGGAACAGATGGAACCAGTCGTTGTATTGACATGCTACTTCTGCAATAAAAATTATGCCTGTAATGTGACATGGAAGGAGAGAAGGTTGTTCCATGGAGCCAAAAATTCTTATGATAGTGTAACTATCCAAATGTTGTACTGTTCCCTTTTTATCCAAAAAATTAGTTGCTTGTTCAAATAAGCGGGGAGCATTTTATCCTAACAAGAAAAGTTTGAAAAAAGAGAGGAAGCCATTTAAAACCTCATAAAAATAGTGGGAAGCCTTGTGCTTCCACAAGGCCTAGTACCAGAACGTTACTGGGTGGAAATCCCAATTGACATTCTTGGACATAGACAGTTGCAGAAATCGATAGGAATGTGCTATTGCAAAAACTAAATAGCATGACATATAAAATTTCTTTCCCCTTTTGTAGCTTGACAATTGGGAAGAGATTTCATAAGAAATTATCCTTCCCCAATAAAAAATGGCTTGTTCATTGACTGTGAAATACAAAATGTAAAGAGCCATGCAGGAAAAAGTAGTTGTGGATTCTTGTCCCGTTATTCTTGTAAACAGACATAAAATTTCACGAAAAGGGTTTTTAAATGAACTAACCTGCATGCTTGTAATATCATCAGGAACTAGATCCGAGTTTTCCAAAAAAAGGGTCAAGAGGTCCAATCCATTATTATGCTTTGCTAGGAACTGTTTGCAATATTCTCCTTTGAACATCAACATTGGCTCTGGCAATTTCAGCATCTGTCGTAAGAGCTGAGGTGACAAAGAAACAGAAGAGCGGTTGTGCAGTGAAATATTTTTTTTCTCTACAATAAATTTATCGGTGCACCAAGAGACCAAGTCCTTACAGTCAAAAACCTCAAGGACACAACCTGCATGAGGAATCTCAGAGCTCCAAATTACTTGGTTCTCTGCGACAGAGGTTCAGTAATAAGAAAATGCCCTGGACCAGTGGAAGTTCTGGTCATGACGGTCGAATATGTTCACTATATCTCCACAGAACAGGTGCATAATTGATGCCATATGTTTATGAGAAGGTTTCTTTGCTGCAGATGATGGTTTAAATGAACAGTCACAGTGAATAATGTAACTTGTTGCTAAATCTTGGTTAAATGCTTATGAATGGGAAAGCTCCTCGAGCCTTTCACTGATTAATGATAATTGGTATTGGTGGTGCATGATGAACTGTTAGGAGTAAAGTTTATTTATTGGATATTTAGAAATGCAAAGGTGGTGGGTATGACGAAGATCAATTAAGGAATGGAGGTTTCTTGAACGTGCGAAGGGCACGTGATGTGAAAGGGATTTCATGATTTTGAAATGAGCACTCGGAAGGGACAACATAATCTCCCCGCAAATTTTGGTTTAATGCACATGAATACGAGATTTCCTTAGCCCTTTCGCCCATCAATGACAATATATACAGTTTCTGCATGATGGCCTATTAGAATTAAATGCCAATAATTCCATATTTAGAAACAACATATGTCTATATATATATAAAACTTTATATTTTATTCTATTGTAGAGAAGTGCGAAGGTGACGAAGACGACGAAGAGCAAGGAAATAATGGCAAGTTCTAAAAAGCGGTTGGACGTGATTCAAAAAAGGGTTACGAGGATAGTCAGGAAGAGATCATGAAGGGGGAGTTCAACGATCGGTTTGTATATTTGCGGAATTTCAGAAAAATGGCTAAGTATGGAATAGGGAAATTGCTAATTGCATGTGTAGCAATAAGATATTATATATAATTGCCAACTTCTAATTCCAAAAGGATGTTGGCATAGGAAACAATGACTACGAACTGAATATTTTTTCAACCCGATAAAGGGATGATTCCCTAATGAAATTTGAACAAATCGTGAAGTATGGAAAGAAGACAGATGGGCTTCAAAATGGGTTGACAATAGTTCCAGTAAATATGTGAGGAAGCGGTGGTTAAATTATATTTCTCGAAAGTTTTCAGTGCAAAATATGTGCATCACGGAAAAGGGCATGATAGGTGGACCGTAATATGAAAAAGGGTAAAATTTCATGTTTCAGAATTTTTGAGTGCAAAATGTGTAAAATGGAAGAGATCATGAAAAGGGCATGATAGGTCAACCGTAATACGGAAAAGGGCATGATCTAAGAACGGTTGCAAATTTGTATATCTATCAATTTGTATATAGTAGAGCTACAAATGTTGTTTGGAGGTCCTGGAAAAGTAGAGGTGCAATGTTGATGCAGCTAGCAGGGTCCTCCTGTCAATTTCTATATGGCGGAACTCTGGGTGGAAGTTATGGGACAAGGAACAATAGACGGTCAATTTAAAGAAAGGGGAAGCGGTGGTTGGAAATGTGTGAATTGGGAAAATAGAAAGGTGGAAGACATTTTTCGTAAGTGCGAATTGGTTTCAAAGAAGCCCCATTGTTGCAAAATCATGATCTACTAGTTATCAGGAAATGCGTTGTTGAAGATTACATTTTATTGCAACATGCATGTGCAGTTATGTTCTTGATACATTATTCCATGACTATAACATACCAACTGAAGTAGTGAACTTTGTTTTGTACTAATTAGCATTAAAATTTAATAATTGCATCTCTAGAAACAAGAAGAATGATTTTGCTGGAACATTTTACATTGGTATTAGTAAACAGATGATCGAAGAAGTATGAGAGCACCGAAGTATGCCAATTAGAAAATGCGTAAAACCCATAAAAGTGGCAGAGACGAAGAGTCCAAGGCGAAAATTTTGTAATAGAAAATCCATTTAAAAAAATAAGAAAAGTATTGAGTACTATACATCTATGCTTAGAAATTGGATCCAGTTCTTCAGTTGAAAACATTGAAGGTATCTACGACAAACACAGGAACAGGTTCCATAGTATGCAAGATCCTTAGAGTTTTCTCCACGATTAATCATCCTCTGCAGAAATTGATATTTTTCAGAAGCTTTTCCTAAGGAATAAGACGAAAATGGTTGCAGGGCAAGTGGAATAGCCCTTAGTTGAAACCGACTCTTCCTAGTCGAAACAAATTTAGTAGTACAGCTTGGATGTGCAATTACAGAGGCCCAAATTAGTCCATTGTGGACAAAAGGAGATGACTAGTAGGAAAATGCATTGCAGCAGCCAAAGTTTTGCACCTGATACCCGAAAATGTTAAACAATATTTTTTTGGCTTGAAATATATCTCTGGAAGCATCAACATATGATTTATTTACAGTCAAACTCTTCCTCCTAGAACAGACTAATTTGGAACTCTGGAATTCCTACTTTGGCGGTGCAATGTGGTTGTTGCATTCACTGTCCGTTTTTTTTTCTTCTGAAACTCCTTTTGGTGTTGTCATGACTGTGATCATCGAGCCGAGAAGGTCCGTTCGTTATGGTTCATTTCAATTTGGGCCCAAGAGTGGGAATATTTTTTTCATTGCCATCATCCATTTTCGTATCATCATCCATCAAATCATCTTCTTCTGGCTTGGAATTCATGGCATAAAGTTTTGCGACAGGCATGACTGCAAGTGGGTAGGTTCTCTGAGAAGCCAAGCTTGGCATCGAATTTTTTGGGTTGAAATATATCTCTGGGTGTACCAAGGGACTATCCCATTTTTTTCTCGTGGCTAGAGAGAGATGAATAGTAAGAATATGACCTGGAATAGTGGAACCTGTGGCCATTATGCCCCAATGTGTTCACTGTGTGTGGAGAGAACTGCCACCACAAGTTATTAAGAATTTATGTTTGCTCGAGACAATGTTTCAAATGAATATCAGGGAGGGATAATATAATCCTTTCACTGATCAATGACAATTTCTAGGGTTTGTGCAGAATGATTTGTGACCATCACAGCTCACTAATTGCACGATTAGAAAAAAGTGTGAAGGTGGCGGTGATGACGAAAAGACATTAAGAATCAGAAATGTTTTAAAAGAACCAACCCGTCGACGGACAAAAAAAAAAAGATTGTGTCTCCTTTGAAATGAATACTTGGAAAGGATAACATGCTTGTGCGTAAATCTTAGTTTAATTCATACTAATGAGAAATATTCTCCGAAATTCCGGACATTAATGACAACTGTAATGGTTGCTGCAGGATGGCTACTAGAATTAAAGCTTAATTATTGCATATGGAAAGCGGTCAGGGGTGTTACAAAAGAAAAATGGAAGAAGATATACCCAGGAGACGTGAAGGCCCGATGGTTCTCTGCTTGGTGGATGGGTTCTTGGCCTGGCAAGCTGAAAATTGAGCCTCTATTGTTCTGTGTCCTACAAATAGCACCTACACTTCTGCGAGATACAAAATGATAGGCGGAGTTGCAGGTTGGTTGGTTAAACATTGCGGGTTGTTTGGTTAAACATGTACTTTTATAAAGTATGAACATCAGATTGTATAGAACATATCTGAATCCGTAATTCCATACTTGGGCACTTTTTGTTTCGCGTGTTCGCGGCCTGGCAGGCTGAAAATTGAGTATAGACATGAGAGTTTATACAGCATATGCGGATCTCTTATTCCTTACTTAGGCACTTTTTTTATCACGGTTTTGCGGCCTGGCGGGTTGAAAAAATACTGAATATTGTTCCGTGTCCTACAAATAGCATGCATATTTCTGTGATAAACAAATTGATAGCATGACCTACAAGTTGCTTGGCTGAATATTGCATTTGTACTGTTCGAGAACATATGCGGATTCTTTTTTCCCTATACTACAAATAGCAACCACATTTTCACGATATACAAATTGATAGGAGGACCTATGGGTTGCTTGGTTGAACATTCTATTTGTATTGTTCTAGAACATATGTGGATTCCTCATTCCATACTTGGGCACTTTTTGGATCACGGGTTCGCGGCTTGGCGGGCTGAAAATTAAGTATCTATTGTTCTGTGCCCTACAAATAGCACCTACACTTCTGCGATATACAAATTGACAAGCGGGCTTCTGGACATAGTCTCTATATAAAGTATGGAATGAAATTTTATATAGCATATGCAGATTCCTCATTCCATACTTAAGCAATTTTTGGATCCTGGATTCGCGGCCTGCCAGGCTGAAAATAGAGTCTCTATTATTATGTCTCCTACAAATAACACCCACATTTCTACGATATACAAATTGACGACAAGAATTGCGGAGATGATTCTCTATATAAAGTATCGATATGAGATTTTATAGAGCATATGCGGATCCGTGTTTCCATATTTAGGCAGTTTTTTGATCGCAGGCTTGCAGTATGGCGGGTTGAAAAAAGAGTCTCTATTGTTCCCTGTCCTACAAATAGCACTGATATTTCCATGAAATACAAATTGACATGAGTCGCCACGGGTTGCTTGGCTGAACATTGCATTTTTTTTGTTCTAGAACATATGCACATCCCTCATTCCATACTTGGGCACTTTTTTGGATCGCGGGTTCGCGGGCGGGTGGGTTGAAAATTAAGTATCTATTATTCTGTATCCTACAAATAGCACCCACACTTCCGTGATATACAAATTGACACGCGGACCTATGGACATAATCTTTATATAAAATATGGAATGAGATTTTACATAGAATATGTGAATCACTAATTGCATACTTAGGCAGTTTTTGGAGCACACGTTGGCGGCCCGGTGCACTGAAAACAGTCTATTGTTTCGTCACCTACAAATAGCCTCCAGAGTTCAGCGATATACAAATTGACAGGTGGACTCGGGTTGCTTCAATGAACATTGGACTTTTATTGTCCCGTTGCGATCCCGTATCAATTTCATATTTAGCGATGTTTTTTTATCGGGGGCTCTGGAGCTGTCTGCGACATATAAATTGACACGAGTCGCTACAGACTTCTTGGATGAACATTGCATTTGTATTGTTCTAGAATATATGCGGATCCTTCATTCCATACTTGGGCACTTTTTGGATTGCGGGTTCGTGACTTGGCAGGCTAAAAATTAAGTATCTACTGTTCCGTATCCTACAAATAGCACCCACACTTCTGCGATATACAGATTGACACGCATACCTGGGGAGAAAGTCTGTATATAAAGTATGGAATGAGATTTTATACAGCATATGCGAATCACTAATTGCATACTAATTGGCAAGTGGACTCGGGTTGCTTCGTTGAACATTGGACTTTTATTGTGTCATTGCGATCTCGTATCAATTTCATAGTTAGCGTTTTTTTTTTATCGGGGGCTATGGGGATGGAAGGCTAGTAATTGGGCCTCTATTGTTTTGCATTGTACAAATACATTGTTCTACAACATATGCGGACCTACAGGTTGCTTGGCTGAACTTTGCATTTGTATTGTTGTAGAACATATGCGGAGTCCTCATTCCATACTTGGGCACTTTTTGGATTGAGGGTTGCGGCCTGGTGGGCTGAAAATTAAGTATCTATTATTTTGTGTTCTACAAATAGCACCTACAGTTCCACGATATACAAATTTACATGCCGACTTATGGACATAGCCTCTATAAAGTATGGAATGATATTTTATACAGCATATGCAGATTCCTCATTCCATACTTAGGCAATTTTTGGATCGTGGGTTCACGGCCTGGCCAGCCGAAAATAATGTCCATTGTTACGTCTCCTACAAATAGCACCCAGATTTCCACGACATACAAATTGACAGGAGGAGCTGCGAGCTGCTTGGATGAACGGTGCATTTGTATTGTTCCAGAACATATGCGGATCCTTCATTCCATAGATGGGCATTTTTTGGATCACGGGTTCGCAGCCAGGCGGGCTGAAAATTAAGTATGTGGAACCCTCATTGCATACTCATAAGTGGACTTGGGTTTCTTCGTTGAACATTGGACTTTTATTACTGCGTAGTGATTTCATATCAATTTCATAATTATCGATTTTTTTTCTATCGGGGGCTCAAGGGTTGGCGGGTTGGAAATTGGGCCTCTATTGTTCCCCACTGTACAAACACATTGTTCTAGAATACATGTGGATCCCTCATTCCATACATGAGCACTTTTTGGATCATGGATTCGTGACCTGGCGGGCTTAAAATTAAGTATCTATTGTTCTGTGTTCTACAAATAGCATCTTCACTTCCGCGATATCCAAATTGACAAGCGGACTTGTGGACATAGTCTCTATATTAACTATAGAATGAGATTTTATACAGCATATGCGAATTCCTCATTCCATACTTCGACAGTTTTTGGATCACGGGTTGGTGGCCTGGTGGGTTGAAAATAGAGTCTCTATTGTTTCCTCTCCTACATATACCACCCAGGCTTCTCCAATATACAAATTGACACGAGGACTTGGGTTGGTTGCCTAAACATTGCACTTTTTGGCAGTTTTTGGATGGCGAGTTCATGACCAGGCGAGTCAAAAATAGAGTCTCCATTGTTCCCTCTACTACAAATAGCATCCATACTTCTGCCATATACAAATTGACAAGAGGACTTGGGCTGGTTCACTGAACATTGCACTTTTATTGTCTCATAACAATTCCGTATGTATTTTATATTTAACGATTTTTTTTTATCGGGGCCTGTGGGGCTGGCAGGCTGAAAAATGGGCCTCTTTTGTTCGGGCTTGTGGGCTAAAAATTGGGACTTTATGGACTTGAGAGCTGGCGCATTAAATTATTAAAGGATGTTAAATCGCTTATTCTTAAAAGAATCAAGGAAAGAAAAGATTTTCTTTTTTAAATTCTATAACCACAAGCATAACAAGGACCAATTTGAATTTTAAGGGCATGTTGTTCATATGATAGCACAATTGCATTCCACACACTAAATATTCGTTGATTTCAAATTATTCTAGGATATTAATCTGAGTAACTTCATCGAATAATAAAAAATCCAAAAACAACGGCCAATTTGTATTTTAACAGACTCTTGTTTGTATGTGAGGACAGTCGCAGTTCAAACACTATATATTCATTGATTTCAAATTATTTCAGAACAATAGTTTGACGAAGTTCATAAATCAAGGAAATCTCCT
The DNA here is from genome assembly GCA_010110895.2 of Picea sitchensis. Taxonomy (NCBI): domain Eukaryota; kingdom Viridiplantae; phylum Streptophyta; class Pinopsida; order Pinales; family Pinaceae; genus Picea; species Picea sitchensis. The sequence continues at coordinate 40,620 of SNQJ01S0125220.1, read as the reverse complement.
AAAGCAAGTGACAGTACAGTTGCATCGCAACGCCATATAAATTATTAGGCGGATCTGCGTCCCAGCTGGCTAAAAAAAAACAATTATATTGTTCGGTGTCCTCCTAAGAATAGCTGGAGTTCCAGGGTATACAAATTGACAGACAAAGCAGACAAACAAGAACCAACCATACTTTAAACAGTCCACAAGCAAGTTCCCAGAAGGTTCCATAGAGTAGAATCCATCGACCTTTGCACCAAACAATTTGATATACAAAGAAAAGATTTCACCGCATTTGTTTTCTGTTGAAACGAACTTTCATCTGGATGTTGAACAAATATTATAGAGAGACATGAGGTATTTTCGTTTCCTCCCAAAGTTTCATATAAAAAAAAATTCCCCTTTTTAGTCGATATGCAAAATTGCATTGTCCTCATTTAAGGTGAATTTGCTTTGTATCTGAAGCTGTCGCAGCATGTAGACACTGCTTGCCTTTTTCTGTAGATATGTTTCATACGACAACTCTGCCATACTTCGGTAGTTTTTGTATAGCGGTTTGGTAGCCTGGTGGGTTGAAAATAGAGTCTCTATTGTTCCCTCTTCTACATATACCACCCAGGCTTCTGCGATATACAAATTTCCAGGAGGACTCGGGTTGGTTGCCTGAACCTTGCACTTTTTGGCAGTTTTTGGATGGTGGGTTCGTGACCAGGCGGGCCGAAAATAGAGTCTCCATTGTTCCCTCTATTACAAATAGCATCCATACTTTTTCCATATACAAATTGACAAGAGGACTTTGGCTGGTTCGCTGAACATAACACTTTTATTGTCTCGTAACAATTCCATATGTATTTTATATTTAATGATTTTTTTTGATCGGGACCTATGGGGCTGGCGGGCTGAAAAATGGGCCTCTTTTGTTTGGGATTGTGGGCTGAAAATTGAGACTTTATGGACTTGAGAGTTACCGCATTATATTATTAAAGGATGTTAAATTGCTTATTCTTAAAAGAATCAAGGAAAGAAAAGATTTTTTTTTTTTAAATTCTATAACTGCAAGCATAACAAGGACCAATTTGAATTTTAAGGGCGTGTTGTTCATATGATAGCACAATTGAATTCCACACACTAAATATTCATTGATTTCAAATTATTCCAAGATATTAATCTGAGTAACTTCATCGAATAAGAAAAAATACGAAAACAACGGACAATTTGTATTTTAAGAGCCCCTTGTTTGTATGTGAGGAGAGTCATAGTTTGGACACTATATATTCGTTGATTTCAAATCATTTTAGAACAATAGTTTGATGAAGTTCATCTATCAAGGAAATATGCTAAAGCAAGTGACAGTACAGTTGCGTCGCAGCGCCATATAAATTACTAGGCGGATCTGCATCCTAGCTGGCTAAGAAAAAACAATTATACTGTTAGGTGTCCTCCTAAGAATAGTTGGAGTTCCAGGGTATACAAATTGACAGACAAAGCATATAACCAAGAACCAACCATACTTTAAACAATCCACAAGCAAGTTCCCAGAAGGTTCCATAGAGTAGAATCCATCGACCTTTGCACCAAACAATTTGATATACAAAGAAAAGACGTCGCCACATTTGTTTTCTATTGAATCGAACTTTCATCTGGATGTTGAACAAATCTTATAGAAAGACATGAGGTATTTTCATTTCCTCTCAAAGTTTCATATAAAAAACAATTCCCCTTTTTAGTCGATATGCAAAATTGGATTCTCCTCATTTAAGGTGAATTTGCTTTGTATTCGAAGCTGTCGCAACATGTAGACATTGCTTGCCTTTTTCTGTAGATATGTTTCATATGACAACTCTGCCATACTTCGGTAGTTTTTGGATCGTGGGTTGGTGGCCTGGTGGGTTTAAAATAGAGTCTMTGTTGTTCCCTCTCMTACATATACCACCCAGTCTTTTGCGATATACAAATTTCCAGGAGGACTCGGGTTAGTTGCCTGAACATTGCACTTTTTGGTAGTTTTTGGATGGCAGGTTCGTGACCAGGCAGGCCGAAAATAGAGTCTCCATTGTTCCCTCTTCTACAAATAGCATCCATACTTCTGCCATATACAAATTGACAAGAGGACTTGGGTTGGTTTGCTGAACATTGCACTTTTATTGTCTTGTAACAATTCCGTATGTATTTTATATTTAACAATTTTTTTTTATCGGGGCCTATGGTGCTAGCGGGCTGAAAAATGGGCCTCTTTTGTTCGGGCTTGTGTGCTGAAAATTGGGACTTTATGGACTTGAGAGCTGGTGGATTAAATTATTAAAGGATGTTAAATCGCTTATTCTTAAAAGAATCAAGGAAAGAAAAGTTTTTTTTTTTTAAATTCTATAACCGCAAGCATAACAAGGACCAATTTGAATTTTAAGGGAGTGTTGTTCATATGATAGAACAATTGCATTCCGCACACTAAATATTCGTTGATTTCAAATTATTCCAGGATATTAATCTGAGTAACTTCATCGAATAAGCAAAAATCCAAAAACAACAGCCAATTTGTATTTTAAGAGCCTCTTGTTTATATGTGAGGACATTCGCAGTTCGGACAGTATATATTCGTTGATTTCAAATTATTTTAGAACAATAGTTTGAAAAATTTCATCGATCAAGGAAATATGCTAAAGCAAGTGACAGTACAATTGCATCCCAATGCCATATAAATTACCAGGCGGATCTGCGTCCCAGCTGGCTAAAAAAAACCAATTATATTGTTCGGTGTCCTCCTAAGAACAGCTCGAGTTCCAGGGTATACAAATTGATAGACAAAGCAGATAACCAAGAACCAACCATACTTTAAAGAGTCCACAAGCAAGTTCCCAGAAGGTTCCATAGAGTAGAATCCATCGACCTTTGCACCAAACAATTTGATATACAAAGAAAAGACGTCGCCGCATTTGTTTTCTGTTGAAACAAACTTTCATCTGAATGTTGAACAAATATTATAGAGAGACATGAGGTATTTTTGTTTCCTCTCAAAGTTTCATATAAAAAAAAAACTCCCCTTTTCAGTCTATATGCAAAATTGCATTGTCCTCATTTAAAGTGAATTTGCTTTGTATCTGAAGCTACCGCAACATGTACACACTGCTTGCCTTTTTCTGTAGATATGTTTCATATGAAAACTCTTCCAACTCAAGAAACACATTTTGTAACAACAACCACCTGATCGTACAGTGCACGGTTGTGTTTCCCATGGTTCGAATAACACTACTGAGGCAATGTCCATAAATATATGGACATTTTTCACCACATCGCAGACAATCAATCGTATCATCAGTTATCAAAGCGGAGGCAGAGACAA
>SNQJ01S0125220.1:14719-26341 GCA_010110895.2 Picea sitchensis | reverse complement strand
TAATCCATCTAATACCTTGACTCAGATTTTGATCAAAGGTTAGAATGATAACATGAAACACTGATCAAAATAATGTCATGACAAGTAGATGCATATTAGAATAATCACACCTAGGTTGCATCATTCCTCTGAATGTGTTGGATATTGAGATCCTTCAGGATCTATGGAAAGAGATCCCTTCACCTGAAAATACTCTTTAAAGCTTAACCATGAGTAGATACCTCTGACGACACTTGCAGGTAGAGGCACCATCTCGTAGAAATGGTAATGATCACCAGCTCTTAATAAATTCAAGGGTGATTGCAACTGGTACTACGTCTGCAACTGCAACTGATACTGCAACTGCAACTAGTTTTGAGACTACAATTGCAACTGCAACTGGAAACCCTAATTTTTCAAACTTTGAATTTTGAAATTCTAATCCAGGGGATAGATGTGTTGAGCCGAGGCAAGTAAGCTAGTGTACTCAGATTTCTGAAAATCCAACTTTTACCCCTTCAAACTTGATCAACGGATTTCTAGACTGGTGCTTATGGTTTTCTAGTACCTCTGGTACTCTGGTGCTTCTGGTACTCTAGTTTTCTAGTACTTCTGGTACTTTGTGAAACCAGGGTTTCACTTTTTGGGAGATCTATCCACTGAAAAGTTGCACTAAGGATGCCAAAGTGATCCTTGAGGAAGGGCACACTTTTCTAGATGGTTTTGGGGTTGAAATACTTCATCAACAAAAATCCCTAATTTGCATGTAAGACAAGAGTGACATTTTTCACTTTCTCTTGCGAAATATGCTCTCTTCAGCTTAGCTCTAATACCATGTTAAGGTTTAAGTTATTATTAGAGTTATTTGCAATTCACTAGATAACAATAGCATAAGATAGGATCACTGAGAAATACGCAATCACAAGAGACACATCATTTATCCTGGGAAACCCTCATGGGGGAGAAAACCCAGCAAAACTCCTTATTATAGATAGCCAATACAATGCCAAGAGATAACTCAAACAAATACAGAAAGTCCTCTACCAATAATGCACCTCTCTCTCTCTCTCTTCTCCAACTACAGCTCCGAAACTTGCTCCTCAAATGAACAAGTGAGTGTGTGTCTAAATGAGGTGCTAGCCTCCTTATTTATAAAACTCTGGCACATGTGGATAGAGGTGTCTCATCACTAGCAGGTCCGACTTCTTTTTCTGGGTGGTTATAACCACCTTTAATATATTATGGGGCCCCTTTAATATATTCAGGGGCCGACTTCTTATTATACCTATTACAATTATGTTTTGACCAATCCGCAAAAGGGGATTTGGTCTTTTACAATAGCCGACATGATCAATCCGCAATAGGGGATTTATATAATGAATAATACAACAATAATAATTAGAATACACTTTGCAGTTACATTATTTCAACAAATAACATAACCATTTGTTGGCTCAACTAGGGGGGTTGCAAACCGTGCTTGAAAAAATAGGTATTCCAACATAGTAAAAACACCTTCAGTAACCCCTCACACAACCAGATCAAATATCAACACACTATTTTTTTTACGTGTTAAAACCCCTATGGGGAAACATCCACGACCCCAACCAATGTGGCCACTTGGAGAAATTTATTAATACAAAATAAAATATTATAGAGAGATTTAATAGATATTTTCTAACAATAATTCTTCGAAAAATGACCCTCCATGCTCTTTAAATTTATATCATGGACCAATCAAGTGTTAATCCATGAACCAATGTAGCTTTTAATATCTAAGAGAATATGAGTTGTCGGATCACTATATGTCAGGGGCATATTGTGATCATCATATTACCTAACTACAAATACATACTAATGCATACTAAAGAAAAATACTTCCAACTAACGACACATTGGTCCAAGTTGATCTTTACTAACTCCTAAGTGTCTAAATACCATAACTTCCCCCATTAAGAACAACTTGGGATATGATTGAAGGATTTACAAAGGAGACACAACAAGATAAGGAAGGAGGAATTAGAGCCTATAAATCATTAATGAAAATTTCCTAAACTCCTAACATAGATCAAAGTTTGGAGAAATTCACTTATGTAAGAGACTTTATGAAAATATTTGCAACTTGATCTTCTGTAGGAAAAAAAGAACTTCAATAAATTGATCATGAATGAGATTTCGGATGAAGTGCATGTGTAACTCGATGTGTTTGCTACACTGATGTTGAATTAGATGTTTGGTGATATTTATGATACTCTCATTGTCACACAAAAGGGTGGTCAAATGTTGCTACTAGAAGCCAAACTATGAAAGGATCTGTCAAATCCACAATGCCCCTTGAATTGCATTAACTACTGCTTGGTACTTTGCTTCTTCAAAAGAAAGAGAAATAGCTTTTTGTTTCTTGCAGGCCCATGTGACAGGTCCTGAACCAAGGCTGAAAACATAACCTACAGTAAACATTTGATCATCAGGGTCACCTACCCAACCTGAATCAATGAAACCAACCAATAAAGGAGTTCCCCCTGAGTTGTAGTGTATCCTGAACTAAAATGTACCCTAGACATACTGAAGTATCCTTTTATCTAGTTTCCAATGGCTTTCATGGGGTGTTTTCATATACTGGGAAACAAGACCAACAACAAAGGAAATGTCATGATGAATATTTGTCAAATATAAGAGGCTACCAACTAACTGATGGTACAAAATGGAATCAACTTCAAGAGAAGTACAAGTGGCAGTAAGTTTGAGTCTAGGATGGAAGGGATAAGGATATGGTTTAGAATCATCCATGTTAAAGTGGCGAAGAAGGTCACAAGCATACTTAGACTGAGAAAAAAATTTCCCTCCTTGGTTTGTGAAACTTGGAGGCCAAGGAAATAGTGAAAATATTGTAAGTTGATCATTTCAAATTTCTTCTTAAGGTTTGTTTTCACATGGTTTAAAAGTTTAGGGTCACTACCAGTGGGGATAAGGTCATAAACATAAATAAAAAATATTATGAGATGGTGATCCAAGTGGATATTGGTGGCCACCCACCTATTCCAACCAACTCCTCTTGTCCATTTTTAGTTCATCCCATTCTTCTATAATTCTTTTTAATTATGGGTTCTACACTTTTGGGGATGTTTGAAGCCCTACACATCTTCTAGGTGGATATTGGTGGCCTCTCACCTAATCCAACTAGCTTGTTTTGTATTTTTTCATGTCAGCACATCTTGTTGTACTTCTAGGGCCATTTTGGAGGCCCAAGAAAAGTGTTTTTGGATCTCCATAGTCAAACTCTAGACGGAGTCAGATTTTGATGGTTTAATGTGTAGTTCTCTAAAATACATTTCCAACAGTCTATCACGTGCCTAAAACAGAGGTTGTATGCAAAATTTATGACCCTGAGAAGTTGAGGTACCAACTTATCCATAGGGGACCACATGACTTTTGGCGTTTCACCTCCTAGGGTTAGGTTGTTGGATGTCTAGAGTTTTGGAATTCATGAGTGATCCGAAATGATCCAGATAGGCCTAAGGATAACTCAGAATCCTCAGAAGTTTTTCGGGAAGCTCATAATGGCCTCAATAGGTGGAAAAAGGGGAAAAATGCAAATTCCCCGGAACTTATCAAAATTGGCATCATCGCAAAGAGCGCATCGTAAGCTTTCCAATAGCGTAAATGGTTCATCAAACAAAGTTACGGATCGAAATATATTCGCGGTCAAAGTTCTGGTCAACCTAGCGCAGTCAACAGGGATGAGTCAACTTCCGTACCGCTGACGTCAACATCCATATAGAGTACATGGCATAGTAAGAGATCGACACATTTCATGATGAAATCAACATGATGATGTGGCAACACTAGAGGCTGCCACATGTCACCCATTTTTGGCATTTTCCGATCAGTATGTGGACCAATGGAAAAGTGCCACATGGAATTATGTACAACCACATGGTAGGTCATACATGACAGGGAAGAAATGCAACATCTATACAGCTACTTGGCAGGTGATGTGGAAAGATGACTAGGAAGGAGGTGACATGGAAGTTGACTGTTTAAGTAGGTGACATGGGCCAATGAATGGTTGCCACGTGGCATTGGGACAATTCCCAATGAGGGATAACAACTGAATTTCCAAAAAAACAAAATCAGTGGTTTTGCAAAAGGCCAATCGATCCGCCAGAACAGTAACACTGCCAAATTAGTCCGATCTGCTAACAAATCCACCAACCATCCATTGTAGATAATATCCAGTCCACCAAATTTGGTGGTCAATCCCACCATATCTGGAGGATCCTCTATATCTGGCAACAATCTTTGTTGTTAGCACCACCATACCGTGCAGTTATAAACATTAGCTAGGGGGAGGCCTGTGGGTTTGACCTCGAGACCTCCCTAACCACCAAGCTCTTAATAATATCCGCCAACCGTTAGGCCAATAGACCACATTGCTAACTCTGCTCATTTATTATTTAAAAACAAAATTTATCCTATGCACGGAGGGAGAGGCAGGGCGTGCGACGGTACGACCAGGCACATTTTACGATGAAAGTTTAGAGAACTAATTACAGGTTATAGGCATGAAAATTGAGACGAGATTTCTCATGGACCTATGAGTGTTGGAGTCATATTGAGGCATGGAGACAATTATTTTTGGGTAATTAGATGCCAAGAATTTAATGGTGTTGTATGCTTTCTGATCTGAGAAAAAAAATTGCAGCTTAATCCAGAATGAGGTATACTTATGTATTTTTCCAAATTCTTTTGTTGAGTTAATAAAAAGGCCTACCCATTTGAGAAAAGGACTGGAAGACGTAGTCCATCAGGGATGACCTTCGTTATCAATTTTTTTGTGTTCAGATTTGATGTTTATGTCTCTTTATTATTGAGATTTTCCTTCTTTATGGTGCACTTCAATTTATGCTCATTTAATACAATTATTTAATAAGTCACATCGATGAAAATATCATGGATAATGTTGGTATCAGAGCAGTCATCTTTGACTTGAATTGTTGAGTGTGAATGATTACTAGGGCCAAGCATAAACAAGGGGGAAGGGACACTTAAGACTTTCAACCCAGAGATTGGTCTTGCATCCCAAAGGAAGAAAATGGATGAAGAGGACAAGCATGATGAATAAGAGAAAAAATTCCATATGGTCTTCTATCGCATGTCAAAAATGGTTGAGCGAATGTATGGATACTACAAGAAGAGGATGAAGAATAAAGGGAAGAAAAAGGAAGCAAAAGCATATGAAAATGCTTTAGTGAACCAAGGGGTTGGAGGAGACCCTCCTGAGCCTCCATCTTCACCATCAAGTTCTAATTGTTCTTCCTATGATCATTCTCATCATTCTAGTGCTAATCATAAAGCCTCTTTTAAGAAGCCATTATTAAATGTTGATGTAAAATTTCACTTACCTATGTTTAATGGATATGTTAATCCTGAAAATCTAGATAATTGGATCCGACAGGTTGAATTATATTACCATGGACAATATATTGATGAAGAGGAAGTAAAAGTGCAATTAGCCTCTCTTCGTTTGGAAGGAACTGCTCTCGTATGGTGGGAGAGAAAGATTCAGGACATAAGTAAGTGTGGTAATATTCTTTCCTCATTGTCGGGATTTAAATCAGCAATAAGGAAGCAATTTTATCCATTGGGTTGTTTACATAAAGAAATTATGGAATGGAAAACCTTAAGACAAAGTAAAGGTCAAACAGTACAAAGTTTCATGGGAGAATTTAGGAACAAAGCACTTTCACTAAACATTCCTTTAGATTCTTATGGAACTTTAATGAAGTATATTGGCGCACTTCAGAGTTATATTCATCATACTTTACTTTTGTCTAACCCCTCTAGTGTTGACGAAGTTTGTGTGCAAGCCACTCACCTTGAAAACAGAGGAAATAATGTTCAACACAATCCCACAAGGAAGCCTTCCAAGTTCCCACATAATCAATTTAAAGGAAGGTTTAAAAGAAAGGACAAAAATACCGCCACTATAAAGAAGGGAGAAGTAAAGCCATCTTACACTCATTGCAAGAAATATGGACACGATGATGAGCACTGTTGGAAACTACATCTAGAGAAGAAACCAAAGAAATTCAATGGAAAGGGGAAGACAAAGACCATTGCTACACTGCAACAAGATCTTGGTTCTGATTTAATAGATGAGGAAAAGATCACAGTGGTTGGAGTACAAGGTAAATATTCCCTTCATGCTAGTTCAAGTTCCACTAATGAATATCATGATGATGAAAGAAACATGAATGAATTATTTCACATAAGTGTTGTATATAAGCATACTAATATTGATACTTTGTTTGATCTAGGTTCCTAATTTAACTTAATATCTGAGATGCTTGTCAAAAAAATGGGTCTTGAAATAAAACCACATTCAAAGCCTTATCCTCTTGGTTGGGTATGCGACAAAGAAAAACTTAATGTCACCAAGCAGTGTAGGGTTAGATTTGTTATTGCTTCAAAATTGGTTGATGAAGTTTATTTGGATGTTGTTTCACTTGATATATGTGGTATAGTGTTGGGGAGTCCATATCTTTATGATAGACAAGCAATCTTATTTCGTCATAAGAAAAAATATCACCTTTCTAAAGGGGGAGTGGAATATATTGTTAGAGCCCACATCATGAAGGTTAGCATAACACGTGTTAGTGTAGGACAGATGAAAAGAATCATAAACACTAATAAGAGATATGTACTCATGGTTGTAAGAGAAAATGACGTTGGAATATTTGACGCCTTCCAAGGATGTGATCCTTCTTGTAAGGAAGAATTAATTGATATTGTTTCTAATTATGATGAGGTATTTTAGGAACCAGATGGATTACCTCCTAAGAGGGAAATCCAACATAAAATACATCTTCAACATGAATCTCCCCTTCCTAATGTGGTAATGTACAGAATGTCGATTGTAGAGATGACAAAAATCAAGAAACAGGTACAATACTTGTTGTACCAAAGGGTCATCATACCTAGTTCATCTCCTTATGGTTCTCTAATTGTGATGGTGTCAAAGAAGGATGGAACATGGCAAATGTTTGTCGATTATCAAGCCTTAAACAAAATCATGGTGAAAAATCGATACCCTCTTCCTCGTATAGATTATTTACTTGATCAATTAAAGAATGTTGTTTATTTCACTAAGTTGTATTTGCGCAGTGGTTACCATCAAATGAGGGTTGCAGAACAAGATTCATGGAAAAATGCCTTTAAAACCAAAAAGGGTCTATTTGAGTGGTTAGCTATGCCGTTTGGGCTTTGTAATGCCCCAACGACCTTCATGCATGTAATGAATGATGTATTCAAGCTATTCTTAGATGACTTTGTAATTGTGTATTTAGATGGAATTCTTATACTTAGTGGGACTTGGGATGAACATGTACGGCATGTAAAGCAAGTATTGGATGCTTTGAAAAGGGAAAAGTTATATGTAAAATTGTCGAAATGTGAGTTTGGAAAGAATGCACTAGTGTACTTAGGTCATATTATAGGAGGATGAAAATTGAAAATTGATCATTCAAAAATTGATGTAATTGTAAATTGGCATGAGCCCAAAAAAGTAATCGAAGTACGAAGTTTCATGGGTGCACTTCAATACTGGAGGCGATTCATCGCAAATTTCTCATTTATTGCAGCCCCTTTGCATGCCTTGACCAGTGTGATGAAAACTTTTCAATGGGTAGGAAAGAAACAAAATGCCTTCGACACTTTGAAGGAAAAGATTAGTACAACACCAATATTAGCATTGTTGAATCTTCAACAACCATTTGAGATCGAGAAAGATGTCAGCGGTTACACCACGGGTGAAGTATTGATGCGGTATCATAAGCCTATCTGTTACCACTCTGAAACTTTTAACCAAGCTATTGTTAACTATCCTACATATGATAAATAGTTGTATGTATTAGTTCAAAGTGTGAAAAAATGGAAGCATTACTTGTTAGGGAAGGAAAACACCATACATACAGATCACCAACCCTTACAGTATCTCCAAGAACAAACCAAGATACAACAATCTCGAGATTATAGGTGGATGGGTTTTCTTCAATAGTTCCATTTGGTAATCAAGTATAAAAAGGGGACAAGAAAAAAAGTAGTTGATATGCTTTCTAGACCTCCTATGGTTGCTTCTATTGTTTTGAAGAATGATTCTTTATATCATTATAGCCATGTTGAACAATATGTTGTTGATGAATATTTTAAAGATGTATTTGAGAAGATAACCCGTGGTGTACAGGTGGAGAACTATTGTTTGTAGGAGAACTTACTCTACCATATTGGAAATCTATGTATTCCTAAAAGTGAACGAGTGCATGTAATACAAGAAGCTCACACTTCTCTTGTGTCTGGGAATTTTGGGGTAGGAAAAACCATGGCTCATTTGCAAAGGTTTTGTTATTGGCCTCAAATGAAAGAAATTGTAACCAAGTATGTAAAGGGGTGTGTGATGTGTTCTACTTGTAATCCCACTAATAGAAAATTGGGGTTGTACTCACCACTTCTTGTTTCATCTCACCCATGGGAAATTATTTCCATGGATTTTGTAGAGGGTTTACCAATGTCGAAAAGGGGTCATGAGTACTTGTATGTAGTAGTGGATAGGTTTAGAAATATGTGTATCTTGATGCCATGTAAAAAACAAGTCATTGTTGAGCAGACTATTAATATCTTCTTTCAGTATGTTTGGKTCCATGTTGGGTTGCCCACATCCATTATCTTGGATCGAGATACTTGATTCCTTTGTGAGTTTTGGACAAGTTTGTGGAGAATGATGGACACCAAGTTAAAGAGGAGTACAGATTTTCATTCATAGGCCAACGATCAGACAAAGGTTGTTAACCGAACAATGGTACATTTTCTTTGAGGCTACTGCAGTAAACATCCCAAGTTGTGGGAAGACCAGATACCCTATATTCGACATGCTTACAATAGAGCCTTACATTCCTCCACTCAGTKTTCTCCATTTGAGACATGTTTTGGATACCTGCCTAAGGTCCCAAAACCATAGAGTTGTAGATGGATAAAATGCATGGAAAACAAAGAKTTGGTTATAGGAATAAAATCAAGAATTAGTGTTATGGAAGCAAGGTGTACCATGCTATGGAAGTAAAGTATTCACCAACCTTATTACTTAGCAGTAGTTATCAGATTTATGATTGATACATTGCTACATAAGAATCCTTAAAGAAGACATTTAAGGTACAATATTATTGTAGAAAATAGGTATCCTAGTTTGATCTTAATGATATCCATGTGTTTTCTTACTCTTGAGCCCATATAGAATATTCAATCGAAGAAAATGTATACAATTATGAAGACGGTGCAATTGTCCTTATCTTTGTTAACATGGAAGATGAAAGGTTTGAAAGTTTATGAATTTCTACATTGTGACTTAATTAAAGAGCCATCATTCATGAAATATTTCAATCATAGCTATAATTCGATAATTATACAATAACTATAAGAAAGCCTAAGATAGTTGAATGTTGAGGGCACACGTAGCTTCAATATAGGAGAAAAAAATACCATCTCAAAGTATAAGGAAAAAATCAATATTATTATATGGAAAACTCCATAGGGTTTTATAAGAGAATGGAGTGCTTGAAAACTAGGTTGATGTTGGGTTACCCTTTGCAAACTTTAAGAAACAAACTTGCAAACCAATTTTTGGTGAGTTCCTGATGAAAAAAAAAAAAGTTCCAGAAATTGCTACAAAATCCTAGTTATTACATGATATTGTCATATTTATCATGCTACAAATTCTAGCACTTATACTTGTTGAATAATTCTAGTTGTTTCATGGTATTATCATATTCATCGTACTATTGATTATATTATAATCTATTACATCTTTATAGCATGATGAAGAGTCCTCACTATTAATGACATTGTACAATGCCTTCAACATTGTTCACTTAAAAATCCAAATACTTCTAGTCTGCTAAAGAATAATTACTCTAGCGTGCTAAAGACTAAATTTTAACGTATTAAAGAAGGAAATTTTAGTCTCCTCAACAATAGTTACTTCAACATGCTCTGCTCAACAATAATTAGCACAACATACTTAAAAATGATTATTTAGCCTATTAAAAAGAGAAATTATGGTTTTCTCAACAATAGTTACTCCAACCTGCTTTGCTCAACCATAATTACTTCAATATGCTCAAAAATGATTATTTTATCTTTCTAAGTAATGGACACCTCAACTTGTCTCATATATTTACTTTTAGATTAAGTATAACCACCACTTGTATCAACAATTTAATCAGACCATTGTTTAAGCATATATTAGATCATACTTGTTAAAACTAATTTGATATTATCCCAAACTTTATCTTTATTTTTTATACTTTATAATGCCCATATTTTAAGTAATACTATACATATGAGTAAAATAAATAATTGATCCTAAAATAATTATTATTACTTATTATTTTAATATCACTTATTTATTTTCCTCATCATAGAATTAGTTAAAATAGATGACATTACATTCTTATTAGCATAATGTTGCTACCTATGTTGTAATATAGTGCATGTAAGGGTGGAAATGATAGTGTGTATTATGAATATGGTATACAATAAGAGGATAATATGAGGATATTGGTGGGGTCTTGGGGAGGGGAAGTACAACACTTAAGATTACTCCACATTTTATATTTTATTGATCCTATGCAAAACCACCACCAAATCATTAGCGGGTCAAAATAGTTTACATGGTACCTCCATGTTATTGTAATGTTTTTTTCAAACACTATCCAATTGTCCATTTAAATGATTTAAATGGTTGAAAATTTCATCATTCTTTGCAATTATGTTTATTAGTTAATTTTATTGTGAATAAACAAGTGCATGATATTTTTTTTTTCAATATGAAAACTCTTATAACCCCTTACTAATATTAGTGTGATATTTTCATGCTTATAAACCTTATATTCAATAATATTAGCTATTTTTTCTTTGGAATGTATAATAGAAGAAACACTTATCTCAAGTGAGGTATCCATAATTGAATTAAGTTTTTAAGTACATCAATGTCAATGCCAATCTTAATGTTTGTATTTTTTTTACAATTTACAAAATAATTTAATTTTTTATCTAAAATTATAAAATTTAATTAGTGTGGATTTTAATTCATCTCAATAAAATTTCAATATTACATTTCAACATTTATAAAATAATTTTATTTTTTTTTCTAAAATTATGAAATTTACTAGGTATAAATAACATGGTTGATATAAAAAAAAACCTTGAAAGTTACTAAATACTAGCAACAACCACTTTATAAAAGTGGTTGATATATGTGTATCGACGTCATTAGTTTGGAAAGGTGAATAAATGACATTGATTGGCGTATATCAACCACTTTTATAAAGTGGTTGTTGCTAGTTGACAACCAACATGCCTGAGAAACAACCATTAATATATAATTACATAATTAATTAATTAATTAATTTTTACATTATATATTTAAGTATTAATGTAATGATTAATTAATTAATACCTTAATGTAATGTATAAATTAAAGTATCAATACCTTAATGTATAATGTGATGTATTAATGATACAATAATTTAATTAATAAATATCTTATTAATGTATTGTATTAATTAATTAATACATTGTTAAATTATA
>SNQJ01S0125219.1:5080-26546 GCA_010110895.2 Picea sitchensis | reverse complement strand
GGACCACAACCAATTTGAGTCTAAAAACTCACCAAAATGAAGCAATTTAGTGTCCCTTATCCATAATTGGGTTGATGTTAAACTGATTATAATTTACAAGCTCTTTCATGGAAATTAGAATTGATACAATGAATGGTAGTAGTTTGGGGCCAACAATGCATCCGGGTCTCGACTCCTCATTGACACCAATGATGCATCTAGGTCCTCATTGACATTATGTTGTAGCATAGCATATGGGGTATGGATTCCATCGACATATTGTTAAATATGCCTATGTTAAATAGTGTTAAATATTTGTTATAAATAGTCTTTTTTATTATCTAACTTAATGAAGAACCTATAGTGAGCATGTTTTTCTATATAATCGCAGAGCTAAGTAATGTTGACCACCACATATGAGTATGCTTGTTAAGAATGTACTTTAATTCTGTATGAAACACATGAAGTAAATGGATAAGGACGTTAAGAAACACATTGAAAGATAAAAAGTAGAGTAGGCAAGAACCTTAAGCATTGCATTAAATACTTAAAACAAACCCTACATACCTACTCCACATTTTATTCACCCACTACACATTACCCATGGTTCAATGAAGGTGATAGGGTTCAACCAAGCCAACTAAACGCAAACAGTTTAAAAATATATATATAAAAGGCCAATACATTGGATTCCACCCATAGCACATTATCCATGGTTCAATGACAACCATAGGGTTCAACCAAGCCAACTAAAAGAAAACAGTAAAACAATAAAATTAAAAAGGCCAATACAAGCCAAATAGAAAACCCAAAACACGGGGAGAGATTACAAGCAAAGATGAAAAATGGCATGGAGTGTCGACTCTAGAGATAAAAAAACAATTGAAATAGTAAAAACAACCTTGGAGATAGGTCAGCACTGCTGAAATTGACATGTGTTGGTAAATCAAAGGGACAACAATCGCTCTATCAAGGGGAACCGACTGAGAGCTAGTGGATTGATTACATAGATACGGGGAACTCAAATAGCAATAAGAGGAATTTGACAAAAAATAAACTTAGGAAAACACAAACCAATGGATTTTAATAACACATAAACCCAAGCTATGATGTAATTCGCCATAATGACATGAAAATTATGAATAGTTAGAGGTGAGTTGATGTTTTAAAAATGAAATATATTACAAGCCAAATATGGTTTCTAATTGTGGAATTGTTGATTGTACAAGATGGGTGCACAAGAGAAGATTCAAGAAAGGAAGATGCATGTGGTGGTGGGGCCATCATTTCCTTCGGGGAAGGGCCAAAGGAACTCAATCATTGCATTATGGAGGTGGAATTTTGATAGAGTGGTGGAATCTTGGGGGTAAAAAACTCATGTGACATGGAACATAAACAAATTTACAAAGATCCGCATATCAAATATATAACTACAATAGGTGCACTCAAGCCCTCTAAAGGGACAAAATGTCTATATAAATGTCTATATGATGAACTTTTTATAAACAGTAAATCGTTGTACCTAGGCATAGACCAATTTTCCTCTTGTCAATGCTTCCTTATGAGAACACTCGTGCAAGAGAAGAACATGTGAAAGAGCCAATGTTGAGCCCTTTTGTGGGTAGTCTTTGTTTTTCTCTACACCAACAATTTCATTTGGGAAGGAATTAGTGGTGTACAAAGTGGAAATAAAAGTAGCTTCATGAGTAGATATATATCTTATTTTGTACATGAGAAGGAAGAGGAAAAGGGTACCATTGAATGTCGACCACATCGATCTGTAGGAACTGGGAGGACGATCTCACTACCTTTGGGATACTCTTTCCTTCTGCAAAATGATCTAAATTAAAAAAAGGAGCCTTAGCCACCACAATTGCCATGGACTCCTTTGAATCTAAAAGATTAACGACCTCTAGACTCCCTTGAATCCAAAAGACTAGTGACCTCTTCTCTTCCACTATTTGCTTGGACACCAAATTTGCGAGCTCGAGGGTTACTTTTCATTTAGGAGAAAATCCCCCTTTTGATTAGTTTTTTTAATAAATGGAATAACAAAGTGGAGCCATTTTATGGGCAATATTGGAAAAGATAGCCCTGCAAATGACAAAGTCCACAAAAAGGGAAGAATTTTGTCATTGATCATCCACATCCTAGACTGATTAACCCCCTTCAAAATGATATAGTTGGCAATCCTTCGAAAATGGAAGCTTGTATCGAAAATACAAGGAATACCAGTTCGATTTAAGGTTTTTGGTGTCAAACATGGGAAAGACCCTAGAGATTACCCGAGATTTTTGGTTCCCAAATATGGAGTGGAAATCGTGAGAGCCGAGCATAATCAATCCTCTTTTCCACATTGCAATTTTTGGTTCCCAAATATGGAGTGGCAATCCCAAGAGCCGAGCATACTCAATCCTCCTTTCCACATCGCAGGCTCTGAAATGATCATCCGCTCTCTTTTGCATTTTTTCTTTCACGGTCCCCATTTTCCCTCGGGAGAATTGCATTGATATGCCTTTACTTACATAGCCCTCCATTGCACTGCTTCTAACATGTCAAAGGGATAAGTATGGATGAGTATTCTATACGCCAAATGTAAATTGATTATAAATTGGAATTTATTTTGTTGAAAAGATTTTTGAAATCTGCTTGCATATAAAAAAACCAGTGGAGTTAAACAGACCCACCGACAATGATGGGCCTTATCTTGTTTGATTGTAAATCTATTTTAAACTTGAACAAGTCGTCCAGCCTTCTCTGTCTAACTTCATCCACCGACCGAAAGGAAATATTTCTCAATCTCTATGGTAAATTGGCTCTCTATAGTGGGGGATTGATTTCAGGAATAATAATTTAGGACAAAAAATTATACTAATGTAGTAATGTACTTGATCTCGTAAAGTTTGTTGAATTGGTTACTATATTTTTTATCATGAGTATGGTTCCTACTTGTACTACACTTTTTGTCCAAGAACATATCTTTGTAATATATAAGGTTCCCAAGTTTTACAAAGTTACGAGTGTTGTAATTTTTACAACTATATCATCACAAAACGAGAAAAGGAGTCTATCTCATCAAAGAATGAGGAAAGGAGGATGTTGGAACCAAATCTAGATGGTGAAAAGCCAAACGATCCAAATTATAGTGGTCATAAAGACATAATGTGCTTCATTAGCTATATTTCCTTCTCCCATTGCCATATCTTGTAAATGGACCATTGAATTGGTTTGATAAAATATGCACTTTGACTTTATAAATCTTAAAAGATATGAAGTAGTATGTTGTGGAATTTGCAGGTATAGTGATGGTGAGGCATTGAGGAGATCGCAAGGTGATGAGGCAAAATTAAGGTTCTCGCATCATTGTCAGAGTTAGCAATATTAAAGCCTTGCTACAACATTGCCAAAGAGTAGTCAAAGCCTCCAAAGTAGACACTAATAAATTTATTTTTTAAACGATTTCTTAATTTTGAAAATTAACCAAAAAAAAATCACATACTCACATGAATAACCAAAAACAAATTACATACTCGTAAATACCAATAAATCACATATCATTTAACCAATAAAAAATTTGATCTATCAAATTTTATAAACAAAAAACATAGTTATCTTTAAAAATAAATTTAATTAATATAGAATTTGATAAAAACCTTAAATAAATTTACATTAAATTAATATAACTTCCAAGGAGGAAACACATATTATTAACCATTAAACCTATCATTACCTAATTCCAAGATAGATTGGCAAAAACAAATACTAACATCAATAATTAGATCAAGAACAAAAGTTGTAAAAGGTTGCAATACAACACCTGGACCATTCATATTTTGTATGCATATCATAGTTTTCACTTTCAACACATCATGTATAATTAGTAGAGTGGAATACACGGTTGCAGTGGGTTATGACCAGCTACACTAAATGTAACTTGTCAACATCCATCCATTTGAACATTGGAAATTGCAATCCATGTTATCCATAAAAGAGAATTGTTTTGGAGCCAACAACATCTCGCCGCCAACTATATTCTATTGTTAAAAAAATGGAATCTCCCCACAACATTGATTTAAATAAAAAATATCTTCATGGCTCAGTGATTTTCAAATGCATCCAAAAAGACTGGTTGGTTTCCACTTTTAAAATTAGCTACCTAAACATAACTAGCATACCCGTAAGAGTTGAAAGGAAACATCGAATGGAATCGATATGGTTACATTGTTGAAATATGAGGTGTTTTTTGGATGTTCTATGATAAACTAATAGAGGATTTGTTCAATTGGATCCACGTACTTCATATTCATTTTTATGTGAGTAATAGTCATGTGTCTATACTTACATTCCCAAATAACTATGACGAGAACCCAAATAGAATAGTGGTGTGCATGTAGATCTTATATGAAGTTCAAATGTTTGTTCTGTAGATATGTGTTTGTTTGTAGGTCTCTGACTTCTTAAGCTAATTTGACAATAGAAAAGAGCATTGAAATCTACTTCAAATTAAAGAAAATTGAAATTGATACCTGCATTAGGATGTTTAATCTTTTGTTCCCTTTTAAATTTGAACTTGGTGTCATTAATGGCAGAGAATGAGAGGGTGCCTATGTTGTCTGCTTCAAAGTAGAAATATGTAAGGAACTTATAGTTTCCAATGAGTTTCAAAGGCGCATCACACTATGCACAACTATTGGACAGACACAAATTTTGGGGGGGTGTTTTGGTAATTTGAGTTCACCTTCACCTTCACGCTTTTGCAAATGCCAGTGAAAAAAATATATTAATCAACAAAATGTAGTTTTATATGTTAGTGACATATAGTCAACATACTAATCCCATTCCCAATAGTAGGTTCTAGTTAAAATATAACTATTTGAGTGGATTATCTAATCTTACAAACTAAACAACAACAAAAAATGTCAATTGATATCAAATAATGACCAAATAACAAGCATGTGAAACATTAATATTCCATCAATGAAATTCATTTGTCTAGATGATAATTAGCATTATGTCAATGAAATTCATTTTTCCATTCAAATAACAAGTATGTTAATCATTTATATTCTTCCAATGAAATTCTTTTGTCTATTCAATTGTGGTATAATATAATGAATGAAGAGAATTGAAAAAAAAATATCTAGGATGATCATCTACTCGATGTCAAAAATCAAGTAAAGTAAGAGACACTATGTGCCTATCTGTTTGGAGTTTAATATGGAAGCAACAAGGCTACCGATGTCCAAATACTTTCACCAAAGTCAAGTTTGTTGCTTATAATTGTAAAGTAGTAGAGAAGCCAATGATTATTGAGGCACAAAAACAGGAGGGAAGATATGTCTTTGCATGCCAAAGACAATAGTGTTGCTTGCAATATGTAATGCGGAACAACTTTTAAAAAATAAAATCTTAGTTGCAAATAAAAACAATGGTACGAGTTTCCAAAAATTGTTCAAAACAAAGTGCGAAGCCATTTTTTAAAGAGTAGGAAACATTGTCCAAGAGTTGACAAAAAGTGAATATAGTGAAATTTGAACCATTGTTTTGGTGGGATACTATTTACAAACCACAAAAATATACAAAATTGTTATGTTTGATGACTTCCTTAAATAGATAATATGTATCTTTCAAAGGCTTTCAATTTGTTTATCCTTGTGAACATGTTTCCATAGCTTTGTGTTTTTCTTATCACATTCAATTTGATTTTTCTTTAAAATTTTATATGACAATCGCACCTCCCTATGTATGGATAGAGAATGGATGATTTCACTTAATAATTAAGGACATTGTAAGTAAACAATAACGAAGGGTCTTTGCAATGTACATATTTTGTGGTTCTATCTTTAGAGCTTTCTTGATATCACATTCAGCTAAATCCAAATATGTTGTCTATATATGCTTGTGCACTTCTATACAATGCCTTCACATTATATGTGCATAAGCATATATAAAGTGTGACTCAATATTCTTT
The DNA here is from genome assembly GCA_010110895.2 of Picea sitchensis. Taxonomy (NCBI): domain Eukaryota; kingdom Viridiplantae; phylum Streptophyta; class Pinopsida; order Pinales; family Pinaceae; genus Picea; species Picea sitchensis. The sequence goes on along the minus strand of SNQJ01S0125219.1, from coordinate 20,596 downwards.
GACACTTTACAATACTATTAAGGAAGTCTCATAAATTCCTCTAGGCAAGACTAATTTTTCAATGGAGATAAACTGAAATTTATATAAACAAAATTTGAGATAATACATTAGGATTTATGTATCATAAAATCCCTTATACTGGTACCAACTGGAACTATTATGTAGATAGTACACCAATCTAGCAAGAGACGATATTATTCCTTTTCATATTATCCTTCCATTTAGACTCCTTGTAGTAACAAAAAAATCACTCCAAATAACAACAATAAATGAAAAATCACAATTATCTAGATTATAAATTATATATGTTAGCTACACAGTGTAAATTTATCTATTTCTCTAAATCAATTACATTTGAACATAGTTTTTAATTTCTTCCTTAAAGTATTTCAATTTAAGACAAAATGATGTATGATGTATGATGTATGATTGAGGTTACAACATAATTTCAAAGCCCTTGATTGCTTTCTCTCCTCAACACTGAAGGAATTGTCACGCTCGACATATTTTGCAGCCTAAAATGAACAACAACAGTGTAGATCAAACTCATACTAACCATAAAAAACTATGCACGTAAAGATCTTATATTTGAGTAGTGACACCTCCTTAAAAAAAACATCTTCAACCTATTATGTTTAATTTATAATGGTTATCACACATATATAAAATCCTAGGAATTCTCTATAGTTTCATGGAGTGCACTTATGAGAGGAAACAAAACATGATGGTGTTGTATTTCTATTGTTAAAACAAAAATATTATGATTATATAGGTTAATATGGATGGTTATGTGCCTATGTTGTGGTTCAATGGTAAATTGGTGGGAGTTTTTAACCAATGATCAAGGTTCAATCTCCAACCAATAACAAGAAGTGTTACACAAAAAACAGAGGACGGAAGAAACCACACTCTCTATAATCAATGATACATTAGTGAGCCTTCTATAAGGAGCACTTAGAGAGAGGACCACAACCAATTTGAGTCTGAAAACTCACCAAGGAACAACAATGCAGATGAGTAGAATGGGACAACACAAGGCTGCAAGGATCCGAAGGAGTTCAAGAACAACCAACTACAACATAAATAGATAAATAAATACGTGAATTAAAACATAAATGCACTAGAGTGCATGGGGCATACAATGAAGTTAAATTGCAAATGCATTAGTAGGCATGCTGACAGTGAAATCTTGGTGCATATGGATGTGTAATTTTTCATATGTACATGCTTGGATATGCATATAACATGCTTGTGAACTTAGAATAGTCTATTATTACGAAATAATGTTTGAGTATGACTAATGATGGATTATGTATTTGGGAAAAATGATATAGCAGGGTTAAGGATGTGGATGTTGTTGTCTAGGTTAAGACCCATGAGGGTGGCAGGAATAGTGATTAGAATGATGAAGGAGGAAGTTTGTGAGATTCTACAAATATCAGTTGGTCAGATAGAAACAAGTAGGTTAATAAAAATCAGGCAGGTATGCATTTAGTTTCTGCTGATGCATACATATTGAAGGGGATTGAGGTAATAATTCCCTCAGTTAATATTCAATATTTAAATTGATATGTAATGGCAATAGGCCTAGAGTATGTAAATGTTTGTTATACTAGAATGCATTTAGATAAAGTGTTAGTTGCATATCATGTTATGTTTGGTTATGAGATCATAATTGGGTTGATTCAAGAGACATACTCCTTTTATAACAATGATATTCATAGAACTAGTCATGTGTGAGACCATAATAAGGTTGGATATGGAAGGGCTATAGCGCTATGTGAGTGCTCAATGGTATCTACTGTATAGTTGATGTTTAGACTGCAACCTCTTTTCCGACACTAAAGAGCACTTACGAATTATATTCTTAGTCTTGTGTTTGGGTTGAAAATGAAGGTATCCAAATAGTCAGGCAAGCAGTAGGAAGTTCGTGGATGATGTGTTGAGGTGTTGGCCAAACCTTCCAACTCACCTTTGTGAATGCATGACATAGTTATGTGGTATTATGTAGTCAACACAGGGATGGATTGTGTAAATGTGGCCATCGGTATTGGTACACCGATTGTTATTTTATTTAATAATTAATTGTTGCATTATGAAAATCCTGTGGTGCTAAAAATACATAATGATGGATATATGCATTATATTTAATATAAATACTAGCTTAAGGTGATTGGATTGTTGTTGTTACAATTCCAAGATCAGTTTTGGAGCCATTAAAAATGTTACAAGTGATAATATAGGAATCATTGAATGCATGTATATATTATATAACATAGTAATGATTATGCTAACAACTGAAATGATGTGAGTAATGCTAACTCATGAAGTTGAAAGCACTTCAAGCACTGTTAAATATTACAACAAGGAAGTTGCAGGTTAAATTAGCTACATAATGATAAATTACAGAAAATATATGTTGAAGGGACAGAGTAATAAAAATATCTATGGATAGAAGAAATAAGAGATGGGTCGATACTACATGTGTAAAGAATTGATGGAAGTGACTGAATTGTAGTTGTAAACAATTCTGAGATCACTTTGTGATTTTGTTTTGAATTGTTACCATGAAAATATATATATCTTGTACATGAGATAATGACAATTTGTTTGGNGTCAACACAGGGATGGATTGTGTAAATGTGGCCATCGGTATTGGTACACCGATTGTTATTTTATTTAATAATTAATTGTTGCATTATGAAAATCCTGTGGTGCTAAAAATACATAATGATGGATATATGCATTATATTTAATATAAATACTAGCTTAAGGTGATTGGATTGTTGTTGTTACAATTCCAAGATCAGTTTTGGAGCCATTAAAAATGTTACAAGTGATAATATAGGAATCATTGAATGCATGTATATATTATATAACATAGTAATGATTATGCTAACAACTGAAATGATGTGAGTAATGCTAACTCATGAAGTTGAAAGCACTTCAAGCACTGTTAAATATTACAACAAGGAAGTTGCAGGTTAAATTAGCTACATAATGATAAATTACAGAAAATATATGTTGAAGGGACAGAGTAATAAAAATATCTATGGATAGAAGAAATAAGAGATGGGTCGATACTACATGTGTAAAGAATTGATGGAAGTGACTGAATTGTAGTTGTAAACAATTCTGAGATCACTTTGTGATTTTGTTTTGAATTGTTACCATGAAAATATATATATCTTGTACATGAGATAATGACAATTTGTTTGGCTGGGTGTAAATTGAGAAAATTGTTGGTAGGATGGTCTTGGATATGGCAGGGATGTAATCCATATGGAAGATTGATATCTATAGTTGCAGAGCCAAACATTATGAGCAGAAAGCTCATGCTTGGGAAAAGTTTGTTTTCCCGTATAAAACAGATTGACATTTATGATTGAAAATGATTATAGTGATATCTCATGATGACTTTATATGTATAATACAAATGAGATGTTGGATATGCAAGTTGGAAAGAATGGAAAGGGCTACTGTTGTGACATGAGAACCCTATGTCCCTAGAAATATTTGTGTGTAAGAATGCCTTGGCTAGGCAAGATGGATCGCCTGAGGGACTGTATAACATAGAAGGGAATGCATGAGCTTTGGCTTAGAAGGTGAGTGACCGCAAGGAAGAGGAGACTTTGATAGTTCTTGTAAAATATTGATTGGGATCATGCACACAATGGGTATGTCAAGGAAAACAGTGAGCCAAGTTAACGAGACAACCATATGGATGCAAATCCATGAACAACACAGATACGTATTGTACTGGATTATGAAAATTTACTCTTATAATATGAACAATAATTAAAAAAAAAAATGCACAAATTGTGAATTGACATGCTTGATGATTCTAATTGTTGTAGGAAAATGATGAATGTTGAGGATCTAGAAAAGTACCAGACTATGAGGGAAAATAAGAAGAAGGTAATGTTGGAGCAACTGAATGAAAAAGGCATAGAATGAAGAAAGTCCAATGGACATGTTGCAACTGGAGTTCTGGAAGCCACAACTATGAAACTTCTTGTTCGAGTGCACTAGATCACTGGAGAGAAGTGGAACAACCTCAGGGACTACATGACAGAGAAAGGGGTTCATTTCTTTGGGTTGTACAGGGTTGAGAGGGAAGGAGAGATTGCTGGTTGAAACCGCTACCAGAAATATAAATTCAAAAGGTCTTTATACATGTTTTGGGTTAGAATGCCCATGTATACATGTTTAATTTGGGCCAGAGTTCATATGCATATAAAGAGTTGGTTGGATTGCCTATGTGGATTAAGTCCCAAGAGCCTAGATTTGTAATGTTCGTAACATTGGAATGGGTTTGTGCACTAAGGACAATGCCAAAATAAGGGGAGGGGGATGCAACATCCTAGTTTTAACCCTTATCAACTTTAATGTATTATGTAATTGTGACTTAGGATGGTGAACTGTTAAAGTTGAAAAAGGGTCAGAGTGCCTAGGAAATTTTATACTTCATATACATTAAAAAATACACCGTTGGCTGCAAGACGGACAAGGACAAATAGGGGGAGATGATTCCACGAGAGAGGGGGGCTTAATCGGCTAAGTCTTTTTTATTATTATTTTATTTTACGCATAATTGATTTTATGGAGAAAAAGGGTTACATGAGCTTCTTGGGAGGGAGGCCATGTGGCTCTTGTCTTCATGTAATTTAAACATCCCTTGGGGGGTTTCTTTGGGTCTTCTTCCCCTTGTTCTTCTTCTTCTTTTTCCTCACTCATTTTGGAATTTGTGTGCTCTTGGTCTGAACATTGATACAAATGGTTGTTTGGGTGGATATTGGATAAGTTTTCTCATATATGTGAATATTGGGAGTCCTAGCATTGATATTATTGACCAGAAGCACTGGAGCCCTGGAAGGTGATGGACGACCTAAGGGACTATGTGGTAGAGAAGGGGGTCCATTCTCTTGGGTTGTGCAGGCTGGGAAGAAGATAGCTGGTGTAATTTGGATTGTTGTGAGTGAGGAAAGGCATGTGATAACTTGAGTGCTGAAAATCCTGTTAGTATGATATCGATGGTAGCTCTGCAAGAACTTCCCACAACTGAGAATACTTGGAGTTTCGAGTAGGGAGATTTCCTGACCAGTAGTACTAGAGCCTTGGAGAGAAATGGAATAGCCTCAGGGACTGCATGGAAGTGAAAGTTGTTCATTTTTTTGGGTTATGCAAGCTGAGGGAGAAAGAGACATGGAAATTAGGATTTGATGTGTGGTTGGGAAACCTGAGAGCTAGTTAGCCAACTGTTATGTGTTTTAGATTTGGCCTAGGACCTGTCCTTGTGGATTCATAGCCCTAGCTCAGGGGTGACATGTTGTTGAGAGTAAAAGAACAACAATGTCTATGGTTGGGAGGAACGTCCTCGGTTTGCAACCAGTTGGTGAATGTTACTTGAACGATACGCGCTCTATGTGTTTTATGTCTAATGTTATTTTTGTTGTTTATTTAATTATCTTTGAGATATGTATTTTAATGTGTCTGTCTACTGGTTATTTGTTGTGCATGGAACGTTTTTTACTTGTTATGTTGTATCATGGATCTTGTCTTATGCATGTGATTTTCATGCCTCTAACATTGTTGAACAGTCCTTTGATTTTGAGATAAGATCAAAGAACGAAGTCCTTGGACTACAGTGTGCTTCGCCTGCTGGTGGTTGGGTGTGTTGTAGTTTGTTTAAGTGGCATAGCCCAGCCTGTGGATGGATGGGTATGTTACACACATAGAGAGGAGGAGTATGTCAAGCAACCCATACTGCAATCCCAAGAAATTTTTCCATCACTACAATTTGAGTGGTCACTGGGAAGAAAAGGGTTGGCGACTTCATCTACAGCTTCACCCTAGAAACCACACAGCAAAGAGAAGATCATGGAGAGTGAAGATTGTGGAATATGAAGAGTGGCCTACCTCTCCAATCCAAGAGGTAGAAATTTTCCTAGCAGAGATAGCAGTGCAGGGGGAAATTGAGACAACCACGAAAAAAAATAGGTTGATACCAAGGGTGACCACAATCCAGTTCTTGTGTTCAATATTGCATCCAAAGAACCCCTTCTTGGAAACATGCCAGGGAATGGTGCATAGAGGAAAATGAACTTGGGAATGTTTGGAGAACACTAGAAGTTCTTGTAAGCATGTGCATGCACTAAAGAGTTGTTTCCACGATAAGAAGCAATTGATCTTAGCTTAAGAAGGAAACCACACTTCCCTTGTGGATTTGTCATGTGATGGAAGTGTGCTATGGTCACACTAAGAAAGAAGACCTACATTCGACTTTGATTCATTGGAATACAATATGGGTTGTCTCCAATATAGAGGAGGAGATGGAAATGGATGTTGTGTCAAGAGTTCAGATCTGGAGATAGCTCAAAGTTGAGAATAAGTGAACAAATTGCGATTAAGGTCGAACAAGTGAGCCAAAACTAGAGCTAGAGAGATAGCTAGGGACCAGAGCCAGTAGCCAAATCCAGATCTATTTTCTAGAGCTAGAGTCAGAGCCACATTCCATAGGACCAGACAAAAGTGCATTGATCCAGATTGGTCTCAAAGGAAAGACTGCAAGGAAGGCAAAGCGGTATGAGAGGAACTAGATTGCAAGCAAGTTACCTCATCTATCCTCAACATCGTTTGGGGACCAAAAGCCTCTCAATGGAGAAGTTTGATCCAAAATGGATCCTAACCAATAATGGATAAGACTCAGTACCTGTAAGATCATTCAGAAAACTATGATGGTATGTAAACTATGTAAATGAGTAACAATGTAAAGTCGAATAAGACAAGAAAAGAAAAAATAAATGTAATTAAAATAATTGAATAGGAGAGAAGGATGAGGAATGGGAAGTGAATAACCATGGTTGTTGGCCTTCCCTTACCCCTTATCTCTCCCTATTACTTCAACGACTCCCACTCTCAAACATTTTTTTTTTCTTTTTGGCTAAGAGAGGAAGTACAAAGAGGAAGAAATCACTATACTAGTGATTGTCAAAATAAAAAGATTGAGCCCATTCGAATATGGTTTTCCCATTTTGGTTTCTAGGGTAAACATTGTGTCCACGTTTTCATGGAATGTATTGCATTTATTGTGTGTTTATAGTATGGTTTGTGGGTTAATTTTATGTGATGAGTTTGCTACTCTCAGTTAGATTAATGGATCATAAGGAAGAGTGTCAATTGTAATTGTGATAGCTTCACATGGAAATTGATTCAAGTTAATGTGTCTTTGTTTTCTTTGAGAAACCTAGGACTGACCATTGTGTAGACCATCCCAACAGAAAAATCATCCATGTCGTCCATTTTCTTGTGAATAGAGATTAAGTGTTGTAATTAAATAGTTGTTATAACTTAGCCTAGTTTCTATTTTGAGAATTCCTCTCGTCTCTCACAAGCCTAGTTGTTATCTCTCTCTCCCCAAGAATTTTACCACTTTATTGAACATTTCCTCATTGTGTGCACCAACCATTAATTACCTGGGATTTTTTATATGTTGTTGGGCGAATTTGTATTGTCTGGGTTGTTTTAAATGACGTTCGACATTTTTAAGTTATGTTGGGAATTTTTTAATTATTTGGGGAGTTTGTAAACCTTGCTGGGTGAAATGCCTCACTCTCTCGAATTCTATTTTCATCCCCACAATTGATTTTCTTTGCCAAGCCAAATTTTCATTGCTTGGGACAAGTTAACAATGTCTAGTCAATTCTTTTAATTGTTGGGAGGTATCCTCTAATGCCATGCACCTCAGAAGTGAGTTGGACATTGAAATTAGTCGTTGAGTGGAATTTATATCACTTGGATATAATCATCTTTCCTGGGTTTTCTCCATTCACCCAAGATGACTTCATGCTCCTCTAAGAGTTTCATTTTCAGTTTGGTCAACTTAATTTTGGGTTGACTTCATTTGTAGATGTTCTTTAAATTGTCAGGTTGAATTATTATTGTTAGGGCATCTTTATTTTTCCAAAAGGCGGCACATGGATGTATAACACACTAATATCTCTTTCTTCGGATGAATAAATTTGTAGGTGGTCGCTCAGATTTCATCCCAGGTCGATTTGACTTATATCTTTCTCACATAATCATGTCGGGTCAGTTTACTCTGTGTTGGAGTTGACTTCCATCACTTGATCATTTCATGATTGTTTGGTCAAATTAGCACATGGTTGGATCAAACTTATCTTTGGTTGACCTTTCTTTGTTCGACTTCACCTCTGGTCAACTTAGTTTATGTCCCAATTGAGTTAAACGTTGGGTCGAGTTGACTCTTCCACGTTGATTCTTGTCTTCGTCCACTTAACTCTTAAGCTAGTCAACTGTCAGTATCCTTGGTCAACTAATCTCCATTTTCTTGGTCAGTATATTATCCAGTCGACCAGTCTCCCACTTGGTTGACGCCCTTCAAGTGGAGTTGATTCAACTTCAATTCATTGGCATCCATCGCTCAAGTATGGAATGGTCTAAGGAAATGAAGCTTGGAAGTGGGTACCCATTAGTATGGTAAATTATGTGCCTAACGCCTACCTTTGAGGAAAATCACAATAGAGATCAAGGGATTGGTAATTGGTTCATGAGTAGACTAATATGCATTTCGAGTTTTGGTGAGTCCAAATAAGCTACACTCCAATTAGTAATGAACACGGAAGCCAATACTTAGGCCCGATTGGCATGTTGGACAATGAGATATATTTTTTTATCAACTTATTTGTTGTTGTGTATAGATTACATGTAGGCTTAGCAATCAGAAGAATAAAGGTCCTTGTATAAGGTGGAGGATGAAGGCTTAGTGGAATATCTGCAGATAGAGCAACTTGTACAAGGATAAGATAGAGATAAGAACTTTCATTCCGCAAAGAATCTATGTTGGTGAAGCGAGTGGGCTATGAGCCTCTCGTTTGTAGATCAAGCTACCACCCTCGAGGTATTATTGTCTTGTTCTCTATCCATCATAAAGAGAATTTGTTCCCCAACTTGCACTTATGGACATCAATTGTTCTCCTTCTCTCTATCATCATTCCAATGATTTTCTACACTATATTCCTCTTCATCATATGATAGTTGTTGAGTAAATGATATCCATTTTTTGGTTTTGGTTTATGCCCTTTCTTCCTTTTAGGACAAGGTGATGCTTGAGGACATGTATCCTATAAATGCCATTCTTTTTAAAGGTAGCAATATTAGATTGGGAGTAGTATTAGTAAATTTTACTTTTGCAACCTTGAAATGGTAGAAAGGTAGTGCATTATCTATGTGTGGATATGTATAGAAATTAATCTATCTAAAGGTATTTTAGAAGATATTTGGTTGAATGTAGTCAACTATGTCCAGAAAGAAGCTAGAACATGATAAACAATTTCTTTTGTGTAGATATTAATTTGTTGCAGGGTATAAAATTGCACCTCTCCCTAATCGTAGATTTTTGAGGGAATACTCAAATTTTGGTAGACCCCTAGCTAAAAGGAAATATAATCATAGGCCTACTTGGTGGAATGATGCTAATCAAAATCACCAATAGATAGACATCCAGATTGTAATGGAGAAAGTTAGCTTAGATGTTAGCCTAGACATTGTTTCCCTAGAGGGGATAATTGATGGCCCTTAAAACATTGATCCATTCAATCCCTCTTCTCATGAGGGGATTAACATCTTAGAGGAGGAGAGGCATCAGGACATGAAAAATCTCACTATCTTGAGGGACCATAGTAAGACTGCAATGGAGAATCCAAATAACTCTTCAAGTTGTACAACCGTTGGCATAGGTGAAGAGAATTTGGATGAAAAAAATGTAATTACTCCTACTTGAAAACTAAGTATATTGCTTCAAGACATTAATGAGGAATGGACCTAGGTATCCAACAAGAAATCCAAATTTCAAATCATCCTTTAAATACTTGACTAGATCGTAAAAGAGGAGATTATATTGCTTCAAGACATTAATGAGGAATGAACCTAGGTATCCAAAAAGAAATCCAAATTGCAAACCTTCCTTTAAATACTTGACTAGATCGTAAAAGTAGAAAAGGATGTTAATGATTTTCCATGTAGTTTTTTTTGCCAATTTCTATAGAATCATTTTTGTACTAATCTATACAATTCAACGAGGTAAGGAAAAAATACTATAAAGAAACCAACAAAATCGACTCAACACTATCCCCCATGGGGACAAGAAGAGATCTTATCAATAAAATCTCCTTCAAAATGAATTTAATTGAATTTAAATTATACTTTCAATGTATAGATAAAACACATTTTTTATTTAGGCTATATTATGGATTTATCGCTATATTGCCTTTTGGTCCCTCTAAAATATATTCCATGATATCGTTTTGGGGGGGATAAATGATCTATGGTATAATAGTTATAAGTGGTTATATTATGGGACAATTACTAGTCTTTTCTCCATATACGATTCACCCATGTATACAATGTAGCAAAAACCTCATGTGATAATTTTATTAATTGTATTATACATGTTATTTCATTTGTATCAAATTAACAAGAATCGTCCAAATCTTTGTACCCCATACTTTTGATCAACAATCCAAAAATTCTAAGTCTATCTATGGTTGGTCTAACTCTTCAATTTTTTTAATCCCATTATTTTAGCAAATCCCATATTAACAAGATGGGTTAACCTCTTTCTTTTTCGTTACGACGATAATATTTCATTTGTGAAAAATAGTTTTTGTGGTTGGTTATTCATCATCTTGACAAAATCGATATCTTTCCATATAGAATGTTATTCACCTATAAATTATACTATATTAGGATGTGATATGCATCAAACCTTTAGTCCACTTCTTCTTTATTATTGTTCATTCTATTTAGATAGATCCCCATCACCTTCTATTAAAAAAAAAAGATGACATTGGTGACAAAAATGATCACTCTATAGTTGTGGCTAGAGATTCAAACAAACTTTAAGGAATTTCGAAGGAAGAGAAATCATCATGGTTCAAGCATCCATGACCCATTATGTTTTTTCATCATAGTAGAGTTTAATGGCCAATACGATGTATTAGTAATTTCCCATTTACTCAACTAGGTCCTATGAGGACTGAAGTATCTTAATATTTCTAAGCACATGTTCGAGTGATTGAAAACAAATAATATATTTTACATTTTTACCTAATGTATTGGTCCTTGGGGAAAATCTCGGGAAGTATAGTGATCTTTTATATTCTTCTTGCTCAAATGAGGATACTTATCATAGATGGATCCATACCATGAAAATAAGAAGATATTATTTACAAAATGAATTTTTGTATCAAGTGAAAGCTCTAAGAAATGGATATCTTGCTATAAATGTTATGGAAAGGAGAGTGAAATTATCCAATTCTCGAGGAGATTCTTTTACTAAAATGTATGATCCATTCCTTAATGGGGCATCATGTGGAATAATAAACTAGTTCAAGTCGCTTTAGTGTTTAATTATTCAATTGTTTTGAATCGAATATAAAGCACGTTCGTTGTAGGTTAGTGGATCTTACGATGCACTAGCGGCGCAACCATACTTGTTTTCAAACACCCAATGGTTGATGGTACAATGAAGTTTGTCGTCAATCTTCTTAAGAAAGAGGTATTGTTGTAACCAATGATGAAGGAGATGTGACGAAAAATGCGTTGTAGACTTCGTTGTACTTGAGACGTTGTGGCAACGGAATTTCGTTGGTAAATTGTCGGAAAATGGGCCCAATGTAATAGTTTGCTAAGAATCTGTGTGTGCATTGCATTATTGTAAAAGGTTTAAAACCTACATAATTGGCCCTAGCACTAGATATGGATCCTATCAATACAATGATGCAGTAGGAATTCACAAACCCCTCAACCTACAAGGTAGGGAACRTTGAATTTTGTTTGAGGATTTGAGAGTTTGAGTTGGATTTATAGTTTGAGATTATTATTAGTGAGTGAGGCTTCCTTGAGCTACCCTGTGAGTATTATTAATGGTAGAAAACATGATGTTGTGGGATTTTTTAAGGAAATATATTGGTTGCCTCCATCCTTGCTACTTAAAATGTTGCTATTGAATTTTCTTGGAATGTAGGTTCTTTCCTTAGCCTCTCCTAGATTGCATTACAATTGAATATGTTTTAGTTCATTTAGCTTTGGCAGCAACCCCAATTCCTTTTTTCTATGCCTAACCCTTGCAACAATGTATTCCTAGGGAAGGGGCAACTATACTTAGAGAGAGATCTCAAACATTCCATCCACGTTGGTCTATTTCCATGAAGGTAGGTATAGAATGAGAAGGATGTCCCTTTGTCCCTACTGGAATGGAAGGAGCCAATGAAATACACTTTACCAAGTAGCCTAGGATGATGGTCAAGAAGCTTCATGTTCTTTCCTTAGCCCAACATTGCAGTGATTAAGCATGCACGTTCAATTCATGATCTAATTCAAAGCTAGGTGCAAAAAGGAAAGAGCTTGAAACTGACAGTTTTTGGATCCCAACGTAGGTGTATAATCACAAGGAAATATTTTTTAATCTCTCTGGTAAATTGGCTCTCTATTGTGGGGGATTGATTTTAGGAATAGTAATTTAGGACCAAAAAAGTATACTAATGTAGTAATGTACTTGATCTCATAAAGGTTGTTGAATTGATTCCTATATGTTTTTATCATGAGTATGGTTCCTACTTGTACTACACTTTTTGGCCAAGAACATATAGTTGTAATATATAAGGTTCCCAACTTTTACAAAGTTACGAGTGTTGTAATTTGTACAACTATATCATCACAAAATGAGAAAAGGAGCCTATCTCATCAAAGAATGAGGAAAGGAGGCCATTGGAACCAAATCTAGATGGTGAAAATAAGGAGCAAGGTGCAAAGCCAAACGATCCAAATGATAGTGGTCATAAGGACCTCATGTGCTTCATTAGCTATTTTTCCTTCTCCCATTGCCATATCTTGTAAATGGACCATTGAATTGGTTTGATAAAATATGCACTTTGACTTTATAAATCTTAAAAGATATGAAGTAGTATGTTGTGGAATTTGCAGGTATAGTGATGGTGAGGCATTGAGGAGATCGCAAGGTGATGAGGCATTGAGGAGATCGCAAGGTGATGAGGCAACAATAAGGTTCTCACATCATTGTCAGAGTTAGCAATGTTAAAGCCTTGCTACAACATTGCCAAAGAGTAGTCAAAGCCTCCAAAGTAGACACTAATACATTTATTTTTTTAAATGATTTTTTAATTTTGACAGTTAACCAAAAAAAAATCGCATACTCACATGAATAACCAAAAACAAATTACATACTCGTAAACAACAATAAATCACATATCATTTAACCAATAAAATATTTGATCTGTCAAATTTTATAAACAAAAAACATAGTTATCTTTAAAAAAATTTTTAATTAATATAGAATTTGATGAAAACCTTAAATAAAATTAGATTAAATTAATACAACCTCCAAGGAGGAAATACATATTATTAACCGTTAAGCTTATCATTACCTAATTCCAAGATAGATTGGCCAAAAAAAATGCTAACATCAATAATTAGATCAACAATGAAAGTTGTAAAAGGTTGCAATACAACACCTAAACCATTCATATTTTGTATGCATATCATAGTTTGCACTTTGAACACGTCAGACATAATTACTAGAGTGGCATGCGCGGTTGCGGTGGCAGTGAATGTAACTCGTCAACATCCATCCATTTGAACATTGCAAATTGCTATCCATGTTATCCATAAAAGAGCATGTTTTGGAGCCAACAACATCTCGCCACCTTTCCACTTTTAAAATCAGCTACCTAAACATAACTAGCATACCCCTAAGAGGGTAAAGGAATCACCGAATGGAGTCGAGATGGATACATTGTTGAAAGATGAGGTGTTTTTTGGATGGTCTATGATAAACTAATAGAGGATTTGTTCAATTGGATCCATGTAGTTCATATTCATTTCTATGTGAGTAATATCATGTGTCTATACTTACATTCCCACGTAACTATGACGAGAACCCAAATAGAATGGCGGCATGCATGTAGATATTATAGAAAGTTCAAATGTTTATTCTGTAGAGATGTGTTTGTTTGTAGGTCTCTGACTTCTTAACCTAATTTGACAATAGAGAAGAGCATTGAAATCTACTTCAAATTAAAGCAGATTGAAATAGATACCTGCGTTAGGATGTTTAATCTTTTGTTCCTTTTTAAATTTCAACTTGGTGTCATTAATGGCAGAGAATGAGAGGGTGCCTATGTTGTCTGCTTCAAAGTAGAAATATGTAAGTAACTTATAGTTTCCAATGAGTTTCAAAGGCACATCACGCTATGCACAATTATTGGACAAACACAAATTTTGGGGGGTGTTTTGGTAATTTGAGTTCACCTTCACCTTCACGCTTCTGCAAATGCCAGTGAAAAAACGATACTAATAAAAAAAATGTAGTTTTGTATGTTAGTGACATATAGTCAACATACTAATCACATTCCCAATAGTAGGTTCTAGTTAAAATATAACTATTTGAGTGGATTATCTGATCTTACAAACCAAACAACAACAATAAATGTCAATTGATATCAAATAATGACCAAATAACAAGCATGCGAAACATTAATATTCCATCAATGAAATTCCTTTGTCTAGATGGTAATTAGCATTTTGTCAATGAAATTCATTTATCCATTCAAATAACAAGTATGTTACTCATTTATATTCTTCCAATGAAATTCTTTTGTCTATTCAATTGTGATATAATATAATGAATGAAGAGAATTAAAAAAAAAATCTCTAGGATGATCATCTACTCGATGTCAAAAATCAAGTAAAGTAAGAGACACTATGTCCCTATCTATTTGGAGTTTAATACGGAAGAAACAAGGCTACCAATGTCCAAAGACTTTCACCAAAGTCAAGTTTGGTGCTTATAATTGTAAAGGAATAGAGAAGCCAATGATTATCAAGGCATAAAAAAAGGACGGAAGATATGTCTTTGCTTGCCAAAGACAATAGTGTTTCTTGCAATATGTAATGTGGAACAAATTTCTTAAAATAAAATCTTATTTTCAAATAAAAACAACAGTACGAGTTTCCAAAAATTGTTCAAAACAAAGTGTGCGACCATTTTCTAAAGAGTAGGAAACATTGTCCAAGAGTTGACAAAAAGTGAATATAGTGAAATTTGAACCATTGTTTTGGTGGGATACAATTTACAAATCACAAAAATACACAAAATTGTTATGTTTGATGATTGCATAAGTAGATAATACATATCTTTCAAAGGCTTCCAATTTGTTTATCCTTGTGAACATGTTTCCATAGCTTTGTGTTTTTCGTATCACATTCAATTTGATTTTTCTTTAAAATTTTATATGCCAATCACACCTCCCTATGTATGGATAGAAAAGGGATGATTTCACTTAATAATTAAGAACATTGTAACTAAACAATAACAAAGGTTCTTTGTAATGTACATATTTTGTGGTTCTATCTCTAGAGATTTCTTGATATCACTTTAAGCTAAATCCAAATATGTTGTCTATATATGCATGTGCA
>SNQJ01S0125218.1:16459-26565 GCA_010110895.2 Picea sitchensis | reverse complement strand
AGTTGGTCAATAATTATAATCCCATGTCCTTTATATTGAGTCGACATGTGATCAACACGAAGTATGGTTGATGGATTGTTATTCTTTAGGAGTTTGAATTAGAGTATTTCACACCCAAGAGTAAGAAATCCTTATCCCTTGTTGATTTCATTTATGATGTCCCAAATGGCACCTCAAACCCGCCCTTTAATGATGATTTTCTAGATGAGCATTTTTTTTATATCTCCATGGATGACCCATGGTATGGTGACATTTTAGTTTATTTGAAAACCTAGAAGTTTGGCCCTCATTTGTCCCATGATTATAGATGATGTATTTTCCATCAGGATCCTTGCTATGTCCTCATTGGAGATAATCTCTATCATCGAGGATTCAATACCTTGTTGCATCATTGTCTCACTAACAATGAGGTGGAGTAGGTATTGAATGCCTACCATAGTGGTGCATACAGTAGTCACCTTTTGAGGATGGACACCACCCAAAATATCATGCATGTAGGTTATTTTTTCCTTACCCTATTCATGGATTGCATTCAGGGAGTTAAGAATTGTACTAATTGTCAAATTTAGACCCCTAAGGTGTGGGCCCCTCTATCCCCATTGCACCCCATCATCATTATAGGACCATTTTGCAAATGGGACATTGATTTCATGGAGTGTAACCCTACCTCTTCCAATGGTCATAAATACATCATTGTGGCTGTTGATTATTTCATGAAATAGGATGAAGCCAAGCCAATGCCAATAACACTATGGGTACTGCAACTCATTTTTTTTTCAACGATGTCATCACTTGGTTTTGTGTCCCAAAATATTTGGTTTCCAACCATGGCCAACACTTTGAAGATGAAACCTGCTATGAGATAACTTCACTATTAGGTTTTGAGCACCAACATTTATCCTCGTACTATTCATAGGGTAATGGCCAAGATGAGTCCATCAATGAAATTCTCTAAGCCATGCTTCAGTGGATGGTGGATAAGAAAAAAACCAATTAGCACCACATTCTCTTCCTAGCCTTATGGGCCTATAGGAAATTTTCTAGAAATACTAATGGGTTCAAACATTTCCATCTCATCCATGGAAAGGAAGCAATCTTACAAATCAAATTCCAAATAACCTCCCCCCATTTATCCATTGAAATCCTCCCTGATAGCACTCCCTTAGAGAAGATACTAGTGAATTTGGAGTGTGCCAGTGAAGATCACCATATTTTTTTGAAAACCATTTAAGTGGACAAAAAGTGTTCTAAATATCAATATGACCACAAGGTCCACCCTCGTGTATCCCAAGAAGAAAATCTAGTTTTGGTGTATGACCAAGCACAAGATATATTTGGCCGAGGTAATTTTGAACCTCTATGGATGGGCCCCTACATTGCCAAACAATATTTAGGTAAGGTGGGGTATCTCCTTGTAAGGCCTGAAGGGGAGATTGTCCCTAACCCTTGCAACATGCTCTACCTTAAGAAACATTATATTTCTTTTGATCGCCCTTGTATCTTGTACATAGCTTAGATATTATTTTGCATCCCTTTTGTAAAGTTTACATATCATCCATTATCTTCTTGCACATTTTATATGGACCCCTCGTCCTTTTTCTATATCAGTTATGCGAATGGTGTGAGTTGTTATTCAAGGAAAATAGCCTTGGAAACTTGGGCCTTTTTAACCCCTTCACATTGCTTTATCCACTCAAGTGGCATTTGCAATGGACATGCCATCACTAATCAAGATGAATATGATGATGTGATCGATTTGTTAGTAAATTCCCTTGACTATCGTGCCCTTCACCTTCATGTTTGTCTTGATTCCCAACTTCTCATCATGTAGTTGAACAACATTTATCATGTGCATAACCATTTCCATTTTATAAATTATTTATGAGTTAAACTTTTGGCATGCTCATTTAAATCAATTTCATTTATCCATGTTCCCATAAGACAAAATAACTTTGTAGATACCATTACAAATAGCATTAGAGATTGGCATTGTACACATGCATACATAAGAAGATAACATTATGCATTCATATATAATCTAGCATACATAATGATGTGTAAACAAAGATTGGAACTCCACATATGCATTCACATTTTCATATTCAAAATTTCATCCATAGGTGCATATGTGTATATCGATACATGTACTCATTCATAATGGAGTCCATCACTCTAAAGTCATTKCATACTCATTTATTGAAACATACCAAAGAAGGGTGCATAAGGCCATCGAAATACTTGTCTCCACCATCCTGATCCAATGGAGGATCTCAAACTAAGGCTACCATGTTTCCCCTGGATCCCTTCAAAAGGGTATTCTTAGTTTTTCTTGCTTTGATACTTTATTTGGAAGCCCTTTTTACAAGAAGCATTAAAGAGGTACCATTTTTATTCGAATTTATATGCATTAATGATTCATATTGGATCATTATATAATTTATCATCTATCATGGTAATTTTTGGGTGGAAAAATTTGGAGGAATCAACTTGCAAGAACATTTTAGCAGTATGCCCTAGTTTGGAAAATTGGGGATGAAAACCATTCAAAATATTTTGGATCCATTTTGAGGCATCAAATGACATTTTTTTTCCCCAAAACATTATTTGAAATAACATGTCATATTATACACATCGATACCTTTCTAACATTGAAAGAATATCCTCAATCAAAGATTGTATGTGAAAGTTATGCCTCCTACAAATTGACCTATCATGTTGATCCCCATGGTACAAGTGGATGCATTTTAAACCCCCATTACTCAAACACATGGGGCTAGCCATGTGTGTAATTTCAATAATATTCTATAAGTTCCAAACCTTATCACTAATTGAGGGTTGAGGAAGTCAAAACATTAACCCTATACGATTATCAGGACATGTTAAATACTAAGCCACTTGGAGGAGAAGGGGTTCCATTATTTAGTATTGTACTTGTTCCATAGTTGATAAAAATATCTTGGAGTGGTATTTTGAGATCATAATATGGGAGGAGGAAGATTTTGTAGCATCCTTTTAGGCCACAATGTCATAGGAAAGTCCATAGTGAGTGCCCATTCCATTGTATTTTCATTTAGATAACTGCAGCAAACGGAGTATAGAATATACCTCACCTTTGAGTTAGGTTTTCTCCCATATTCAGTTTCCCATGGTAAATATTGTGTTTTATTGTGTAAATGGTGTTATTTCATTTTCCCATTCTTTTATTTTCGTATTTCAGTTATTTTCTATAAAAAACAGAGCAATAAGCTATACATAACAAATATGCGATCTAAGGAAATAAACTTGCATAATAAAGATTTCAACATATTATAAGATCTGTTGTGATGAACTATTCTAGTGGAATATTCATGACAATTTATAAGTTAGATTGGTATTAGAGTAGTTTTGTTTGGAGTATATGTGGGAAATTATAGGATCCAAGAATTGGCTTAAGAAAAAAAAAAATTACAAGACCCTAGACATGGAAGATGAGTCTGTTCACAACAACCCTTGATATCCAACAAAAGAGATATTTGAAAGGATGGAAGATAAAATCATCGATATCTCTCACAATATGTCCCTCCTCATGGAGGCTCTAGAAATAAATATTGGACCTTTTGAGGATGTTGGAGACTCTAATTCAGAGATCAGATCAGAGGGGAAACCAGGAGATAATGAAGACCCAAAAAATGAGTCGAGGAAAGAGCCTAAGAAAGAGAATCCAAGTTCTAGTGCCACTACCCCTTCATAGTATTTATTTAAAATGGAAGTGAAAGTGTATATCAAGCCATACCAAGGTAATATCGATGCATTAAAGTTGAATAATTGGTTTCAACAATAAGAGGTCTATTTCAATGTTCACAATATAGATGTGGAGCACAAGATTTCATTTTCCTAACTAAAATTAGAGAGCCATGCATTAACCTGGTGGTAAAGACACACAAAGACACTTAGGTTAGATGGAGGTCCACCATAACTAATTGGGAGGATTTCAAAACCCTCATTATGTCCCAATTCTACCCTATCAGGTATGTAGAAGACCGATGGACCCATTGTTATTAATTTAGGAAAAGGTAAGGGAAAAGTGTGTAGGAGTACACCATTGAATTTAGAAAGATGGATATCATGTTGGGTATCTCTCCCAAGAACTAAAACATACTCCTCAACTATCTGAGGGGTATAAAAAATCATTTGTGAAAGAAAGTGATGCTCTTCAATCCCATGACAATTGATGAGGCCTATGTACAAGCATAGTATTTGGAAAATATAGGCCACAAGAAAGGAAAACCAAGTGGTTCCAAATAGAAAGAGCATAAAGACACTTCGAAGGAGGGAAATAAGAATTGGAAATGGAAAAGATAATAAGATGACAACCATTACATATCAATGCAAGGATTCAAGTAATGACTATAACCATTGCAATATCGATGGTCCATTTCACTAAAGAAAAGTGTTGGAAATTACATCTAGAGATGAACCCTATGAATTGTAAGAAGGATGCCAAGAAGAATAATATTCTAGCCATGGATTCAAGCAATCAAGTAGAGAGAAACTCAAGTGTGGATGAGAATATTTCATGCACTTTAGTGGAAAGGAGGTGAATCTAAGTATCCTTCATCACAAGGAAGAGAAGGACACGATAAAACTATTCCATATCAAGATCTAGGTCAAGATGACCGAGGAAGATTCTATATTTGATTTCATTTCATAGGCCAATCTTGTAAGACACCCAACCCCCTAACTACCTTTTTAAGGGATGGGGTATTAAAAATTTAATTTTTATCAACCATATAAAATCCTCTTCTCGAGAGCACCATCATCTTCTACTCGTCAAGAGATTTCCAATGACAATAACCATGCTCAATATTGAGCTCTAAATTAAAAGTTATGACCTCGTAAATATTGTAGGCCTTCTTTGGCAAAAATCCACCTCATTGCAATGTGGCATCCACATGGCCCTATGTTACTTGTGACATCCAATGTGGCACTGATGTGGTTGTTGGCATGGCGCCTACCACCTAGCCCATTGGGTCCTCATTATATCAGACCTCCTAAATTAACGACTTAGATTCACTCAGAGCCTTTCTCATCAGAACAACGTGGCAGGTGGTCACAACTACCACTCCGATGGCTTCTGTCTGACATATATTAACTTCAGATCTAATGGCTCTTGGGCCTTATCGTTTGATGGATCTGATCATTTCAGTGCCTCTAACATGCATGAGGATTAAATCTCATTCCATCGACCTCTTCTTATGCGACCACGTGGGACCCACGATAGATCAACAACTATTGTTACACTATGCCCACTCACCGATCAATGGTCTAGATCATTTCTTAGAGTCCTTCCTGTCAGAGCCCAACCTCTTTGGACCTAATGACTATCATCGACTGAGATTACTCTCCGAATGATCAATGACTCTAGTTCTATCTCGAAGTTCCTCCCAGTAGAGTGCATTTCTTCCGTCACCCCAACTCAATCTGACCAACAAGCTTCTAAAGAAAAGTTGTGATCTCTCAACCTATAGATATGAGGGATAGGATCAAGGCACATGTCCCCATAATTAAAACTAGTAGGGACTCACATTTAGTCCTTTCTACAAATTACATGCTAACACATGTCAATATCTGGGACATGATGGAATGCCTCATTTGTAACATCCCCATTATAATCCCTAGTTTGATTAATGTTTATGTATATATAATATGCAGCTACGACCAAGTGATATAATGTGAAAATTGTATTTCATTTTTTTAATAATAAAATGTGATGCCAGCTGCTAAGGGGACATGGACAAGAGATGGGGGCTGAATTAATCCACAAGAGAGGGGAGTGTCTAAGATAATAGCCAAGAGGGGTCTAAGGGGAAAATTACCCATGTTTATGGATTTAAACAATTTTCCTAAATCTGCTATTGTATATGAACCTTCCCATTTCTGATTGAGTGTTTCCAAAGCCAATCATTGAATACATGTAAGAGGGTGGGTGTGAGTGGTCACATCACTAAATTATTGAGCACACAGGGTTTGAGTACAATCATCTTGGGGAAGAGTGTGAGTCAAGAAAGGAAAGCAAAAGAGAGGAATTTTGTATGGGTTGGGACAATGGTAACAACAATTCGAACAATTTTACACAAGTTTGTGCATGGAACAAGAAAAAAAAAAGGAAGAAAACAGAGATGGAAGTCGACACAGCCATGAAGGGTGAATTCTAGAAGAAGCTGGAGCACAATTGGATCAAATTGGAGTTGGAAAACTGGAAAGCTAGGTTGTCAGGATTGAAGAGTGAACTCCGGGGTGAGTTGCATTGAAACAAAAAGTGTTGATGTTGGTTTTCTAGTAGTTTTCCTAGAAGCAATTTCCCTTGAATTCCCAACAGAGATATTCCTAGCTTCCTGCGTCAGAGAGACCCTGATAAATGAAAGGCACATTCCTTGGGTTATCCCTGATAAACAGATGGTACATCCCTTGGGTTAAACCTAATAAATGGATGGTTCATCCCTTGGGTTATCCTTGATAAAAAAATGGTACATCCCTAATAAACAAATGGTGCATTCCTTGGGTTGGGAAGATCAACAAGAAGAGAGATGGTGGAAAATTTGGGATAGATCTAGGAGAATATTAGTTGGGTTGAGAGATTTATGAGATATGAGTGGACTATGAGAGGCCAATCTATTTTGTGGATTGCTAGCCTAATATCGGGGGTGACTGGCTATTGATATTTGGAACAGTTAGTCTACGGTTGGGTGGAACGTCCATCCCAAGTAGCTAGTTGCACAATTCTTGTTTAAGATAAGTGTTTTATCTTGTACCGAGTTATTTACATGTGTTATTTTTGTGCATGAAATTTGCGTGAATGAGAATGACTTATATGTTGCTGCAATGAATGATTTAGTTGTATCTCATGTTTATTATTAGAATGCTTCAGATGAATATGTTTTATGGTTATTTCTGTATCTAAATCTATTATAAATTGTTGTTGTAGGATATGGGAAAACATATAACAACAAAATAATGACTTTAATTAGCAGAAGTTTTGTGTTATGTGTATTCCAGACATATTTTTTCCTAGATGGAGGCTAGGTATGTTACTAAAATGGTATAAGAGCTGATAAAGAGAAATTGTTAGCTGACATGGCCCAACCATGGTGGTTGGGTATGTTACAGAGTGGTATCAGAGCCTAGTGTTTCAACATTGAGCCTGCATGGGCCATTTAGTAGAGTGCATGAGATGTGAGTGGACTATGAGAGGCCAATCTCTTTTGTGGATTGCTAGCCTAATATTGGGGGTGACTGCAGTTGATATTTGGAACAGTTAGTATACGGTTGGGTGGAACGCCCATCCCAAGTAGCTAGTTGCACAATTCTTGTTTAAGATAAGTGTTTATCTTCTATTGAGTTATTTACATGTGTTATTGTTGTGCATGAACTTTGCGTGAATGATAATGACTTATATGTTGCTGCAATGAATGGTTTAGTTGTATCTCATGTTGATTATTAGCATGCTTTGGATGCATATATTTTATGGTTATTTCCGTAGCTAAATCTGTTATAAATTGTTGTTGTAGGCTATGGGAAAACATATAACAACAAAATAATGACTTTAATTAGCAAAAGTTTTGTGTTATGTGTATTCCAGACATATTTTTGCCTAGATGGAGACTAGGTATGTTACTAAAATGGTATAAGAGTTGATAAAGAGAAATTGTTAGCTGACATGGCCCAACCATGGTGGTTGGGTATGTTATAGAGTGGTATCAGAGCCTAGTTTTTCAACATTGAGCCTACATAGGCCATTTAGTAGAGTGCATGAGATGTGAGTGGACTATGAGAGGCCAATCTCTTTTGTGGATTGCTAGCCTAATATCAGGGGTGAATGGCTATTGATATTTAGAACAGTTAGTCTATGGTTGGGTGTAACATCTGTCCCAAGTAGCTAGTTGCACATTTCTTGTTTAAGATAAGTGTTTTATCTTGTACTGAGTTATTTACATGTGTTATTGTTGTGCATGAACTTTGCGTGAATGAGAATGACTTATATGCTGCTGCAATATGCAGTTTAGTTGTATCTCATGTTCATTATTAGAATGCTTCAGATGAATATGTTTTATGGTTATTTTTGTAGCTAAATCTGTTATAAATTGTTGTTGTAGGCTATGGGAAAACATATAACAACAAAATAGTGACTTTAATTAGCATAAGTTTTATGTTATGTGTATTCTGCACATATTTTTGCCTAGATGGAGGCTAGGTATGTTACTAAAATGGTACAAGAGATAATAAAGAGAAATTTTTAGCTGACGTGGCCCAACCATGGTGGTTGGGTACATTATAGAGTGGTATCAGAGCCTAGTTTTTCAACATTGAGCCTGCATGGGCCATTTAGTAGAGTGCATAAGTGAAATTACAGAGTTGGAAAGAGAATTTTCTGATAGAGCGAGAGTTTATTTGAAAATCATTTGACAAAATGTTTATGGTGTTCCGTTCTGAAATTGGATGAAATTGAGAAAAAGATCCAAGTTCCTACAACTAAAAAATGACAATTTCGAAGTGAAAGAGTCAAATTTGAAAAGAAACGATTTTTTTTTTTATGTACATGGATTGATTTGGTTGTATTGAGCTTAGTAACATAGCTCTATTGACGACCCAATAAGGGATTTCATTTTTGTGTGAATTTGAGCATTTTTGGAATTTTGGAAAACAGGAGAATTTGGAAAAAAAATGATATTTTTCTGTACGATGATGTCACCATGACGTTGGTGAGGGGGGTGGCATGTGTCATATGAAGTGGTGAAATGTGATGTTTACTACCATGGTGGCGGGTATATAGAGGCAAGGAGTTAGAAAATGACTAAGTGTTGGGACTTATTATGAGTCTGTGAGTCCGCGAGTCTGCAAAGTTAGAAACATGGATAGGTTTTGGACTTATTATGAGTCTGTGAGTCAGTGAGTCCATGTGTCCACAAAGTTAGAAAATGACTAAGTGTTGGGACTTATTATGAGTCCCTGAGTTTGCGAGTTCGCAAAGGTAAAAATGGCTAAGTGTTGGGACTTATTACGAGTCTGTGATTCTGCGAGTGTGGAAATATAGAAAAAAATGGCCAAGTGTTGGGACTTATTATGAGTCTGTGAGTCCACGAGTCCGAAAAGTTATAAAATGGCTACGTGTTAGAATTATTATGAGTCCATGAGTGCATGAGTGCATGAGTCCATGAGTCTGCAAAGTTAGAAAATGGCTAAATGTTGGGACTTATTATGAGTCCGTGAGTCTGTGAGTTTGTGAGTTTGTGAAGAAGTCGAAGAATGGTTAAGTGTTGAGACTTTTTGAACAAAATTATGAAAGAAAGAATTATTCTTTCATGAGTCCTCAAGTCCACGAGTCCATGAGTCAGAATAGATGGAAAAATAATATAAGTGTTGAAATTTTTTGGGCGAACTCATGAAAGAAATAATTCTGATACATTACGGGAACACAATTGTACATCATTTCATGGATCTTGTTAATTATTTTAGCCTATCAAATTTTGTTGGTTGCAAATTTTGCAGAATTAGAGGTACAAAAAAAAACTTTAGTTATTATATGAGGACTAGAGTCATGGAATATGCTCAAGGGTCTTACAGCCACGAGGAAGAGTTCAAAGGTCTTCATATCAGCATGGGTAATGTTGAGACAGATTCAAATTGAAGAAGAGATAGGAAATATCTCATCACTATGAGAAGTATACATAGGGAAGTGCAAAGATACAAGGATGATAATGAAAGGATTATGAAGGGTTAGGAAGAGATACATCATAAATTGAACATGTTTCATAACCAAGTTAACAAATATTATGGCACCAAGCAAGAAGCTAGTGCTAGACAAGTATTGGCATATAAATCCCACAACAAAAGGGATGACCATGGAAATGATAGGCAGTCAAGAATCATCAGAATGATCCATCATTCTCCAAGGAAATCCACTAGAATAACTCATGCAAGTTCAGGACCAGGAAGTATCCCAAGTCTGTCTCCTGTTTAGAGGCAAAGAAGAAGGCCCAATGCAAAAATCTTGCAAGGTGAACTTAGGAAACTAAAGCCACCTACTTTCAATGGTGAGTGTTGAACAGGATAAGTCAACTAAGAGGGGG